>BLSH010448804.1:366104-380514 GCA_018402905.1 Glandirana rugosa | reverse complement strand
GATGGGCACTGATAGGTGGGCACTGGTAGGTGGCAATGGTGGGCACTGATGTGTGGCACTGGTATGCATTGATAGGGCACTGGTGGGCACTGATAGGGGCACTGGTGGGCATATACATTAATAGGGGCTCATTCCCTGGTGGTCTAGGGTGGCATCTGAAGGTGGCACTGAGTGAAGGTGGACCTGAGCACTTAGTCACTTACCTGGTGGTCTAGGGGGGTCTCCCTGGTGGTCCAGATCGGCTCCCTGGTGGTCCCTGGTTGGCTCCCTGGTGGTCCTGGGTGGGCACATCCCTGGTGGTCCCTGGGCAGGCTCCCTGGTGGTCTGGGTGGCGATCCGAGGGAGGGCTGTGCTGATAAATCATCAGCACAAACCCTCCCTGTCAGGGATGCAGCCGATCGGCTCTCCCCTCATCAGGTCTGCAGACCTGAGTACAGGAAAGCCAATAAACGGCTTTCCTGTATTACACTGTGACCAGCCTTGATTGGTCATGGCTGGTCACATGGTAAAGTGCTTCGGATCGAAGCACTTTACCGAGATCGGCATTGCGGGGGGTCAGATTGACCCCCCACACCACCGATCGCCGCGATGCGCGCCCCCCTGGGCGCGCGGAGGCTTGTTATCCTGAGGACGTCATATGACGTCCAGTCAGGATAACTCAGCCACTTCCCGGCATACGGCGGTCGGGAAGTGGTTAAATGTGGTGGTTGCATTTGTTTTCTTTGTTTAGCATTTTTTCCAGGCATTTTTTTCCAGATCTGGACAGTAACACACTTCCTTTTTCAGGCTGTCTCCACTCTGGATGGAGGACAACAGAGAAACTTTTGGACAACAGCATCAGCAATCTGGGGAGAGGGTAGTGTTAGATGTACTAGCAGATTTAGATGGACCTGACTAGTGAATGAAGCTAAAATCCAGCTAACATAGCTACAGAGCAACAGTTTTTTTATCCTTTTGAGATACTCTAAGTGTTTTACATACATTAATAAATGCTGACCATTGCCACCACCAATGTTTGTGTTAAATAGTTTGTCTCAAAATGCAACATTTGCACACAGCAAGCAATAGTGATCTTGGAAGCCCTCTGAGGTGATCACAGGAATTCACCTCCAGGCCAGGCCAAGTGGAAAAAGTGAGATATAAGGAGGTGGTGATGCTTAAAGGGGGAGTTAAGTCCCTTGGCATTTAGGGAGGTAACTGTGATGGCCATAGTGAGTATGGCAGGTTTTTCTCTAGACAGTGAGGAATGGATTTAGTGTACAAATGAAGGAGGGGGAGGGAAGGAACACCTGTTTAGTTGCACAGCAAGTGTCTGATTTAGACGAGAATCATATGCTAATGCACTTTTCAGTAGCTAATACAAGGTTCAACATAGAAACTTAAAAAGCGAGAACAATTTTCCAATAACATGTGGGGACAGTTATACACTCATTCAGGGTGCCTAGCACCCTCTAATAACCATTTGTGAAACAGAGCGCACAAACAGTATTAAGGAGAAAAAAATATATCTAACGAGAACATATGATACTCATCTGGGACAGATGATGTTAGAGGGTGAAGTGTGTTTCAAGTGACTGACGGAAGAACAAGGGTGAACTTTGGTGAGACTTGGATGTTAATAGCGCTGAGATAGGCAAGATGAAACTCGATTGTGGTTGTCATGGTTGCGGCTGTAGGAGTGTTGCCTGCATTAATTCAGATCCGGTGGAGGTGTAGAGATGAGGCTCCAGTTTAGTAGTCTCTTGATGCTTTGTTTAGGAGTGAACCATTTGATTTTGAAAATGTCTCTACCAATTTTACTGGGAAGCTCTATTTAAATGTGATATTGTGGTTGCGGAGGACTGCGGTGACTTGGGCAAATTCCTTTTTCTTCTGTGCGGTGACAGCCGATATGTCTGCGTATAGTGAGAAGGCAGAATAGGGGTCCTGCAGAGTTTTTCTAGTGCAAGCAGCAGACATTATCTTCTCTTTAATTTGGAAAAAATGGATGCGGGCCAATACATCACGGGGGGCCGTGCCAGGTAGATAATTTGGCTTTGCGATTCTGTGTGCCAGATCAATGGCAATATCTGCTTGCAACAGCTGGGGGATGAGTTGGAGGAACAGTTGCTGGAGGGTCTGGTGGCTTGACGGATTCAGGGATACCCCTAAACTTTATATTGTTCCATCTGGAACGTTCTTCGAAGTCGGCCACTTTTGCTTGTAGATAGTGGATTTCATCGGAGTGCTTGTGAAAGGCCTATGCTGCCTCATGGTGTACGGAGGCCTGGGATGAGGCTTGCTTTTCTAGCAGTTCAGTGCGTTCCTCTATTTGATCCATCCTGGAGTGTAGTGAGGATTGGCATGAGCGAAGCTCATTCCTCAAGTCTTTTTGCAGGGATTGTAGCATCATTTTTATGGTGTGTTCTGAGGCCGGTTGATCACTAGCAGGGTGGACAGCAAGCAATTCCTGGGGGCCCTCATTTGCTGTGGCATCTTCCCAGTGCTGTTTTTTATACAGAGGGATCTTGGATGGAGAGGGTGCAGGGGATTGTGCTGCCAACTTACCTCTGTCCAGCAGTGAGCCGTGAGCATTTATTGGACCGGGCTCTGAGCTGTCCATATCCTCCTGAGGGCATTCTGAGTCATGTGGTGTCTCTGGCTGTGTTGTGGCTGGAGGGAGAGACACTGCTCCGGTGCCATTTTGGCTGCACTGCATGCCTGAGACGAGGAAATTGTCCGGGAGGCACTGCATCTTATCTGTGCAGAGGTTCTTCTTCCTGGACATACCCCTGTGTTCCCAGCTGTTCTGTCTCCCCTCCTAGGTAGAAGAGAGGGAAGAGAAGTTGCTATGGATAGCTTGGGGTTTCACTGTGTCCCAGGGCTGAGCGGAGCTGGTGGTTTAAGCGGCCATCTTGTTCCATAGCCAGCCACGCCCTATACCTCTGGCCTTTTCTCTGAACCAGTTTTACATCCCAAATGGCACATGTCAATGCTGCCCTTTATCCAATTATTTTTTTCCTTATTGATGGAGGCTCTTGCTGCAGCAATAAGAAGTAATCCCTCGGGAGGGAATGCAGATGACGTAGCGCAGCGTCATCAGAACCGACCGCGTTTAAACCCCGCCCATGCCCTCTACACGCAGCCGCAGACAGGCCGGCTAGGGACTCTTCGGGAGATGAGCCGCATGGCAAGGAGGATATTGTGGCACCCAGCGAGCTAACTGGCCTGGAGTGAGAAGCCAGAAGGCTCCCCTATAAGCCCGCAGGATCGGCGGTGGCCATAGGCGAACTAGGACTAGAGCGGACACTGGACGACCGTACGGTCGAACGGCTGCAGCCTGCTCCCTTCCCTATTTGCAGAGGAGGGATTTGAACACATAAGCCCAGGAGGACCTCAGGAAAACCCCAGGAGTGGTATATATATGACCAGTGGTCATACTGGCTGTGAATCACTGAACTGTATGAAATTTCTGTAATGTTAAACTATTGTTAAGACTAGGTGAAACCAATATGCTGGACTGACACTTTTAGAACATAAGTCTGAAGATAGTGAAGTATGAGAACCTAGTAAAACTGACATATAGGGGACAGAGATAGAGGGAGAGTGCTTAAACAATGTGGTTTGGTGTGCCATCTATAAAATCAGTGATGCAGCTGAGGTACAGAGAGGAACCTGACCATACGGAACATAAAAGTGTTTAAGGACCCAGAGAAGTGGATATAAAACCTGTCTATGTCCTTCTATGCCTGTATATATGTTTCCCATGAATACATAGGGAAAGGAACTATTATTATTGAGAAATCGGAATATTAGTGAATGATTAAGGTCCTGGAGAAGTGGTTATAAACCTACCCGTGCCCACTTGTGCTCGTACCCCCTATTTACATATTGGGAGTAGATTTAAGTTGCACAGTCCCTGAGAAAGCGGAGTTCATATTGAAAGCACATTGAACGTACATAGTATACTGAATATATAGTGTGACATACTGCACCACTCTGATCAGGTTTAAACCTCTAGGAGGTAAAATAGGTGGACTATAAAGCAGGGGAACAAAGAGGAGGCGGATTAGGGGGATTGGAACCAGTGATCCTTATAGCAGCTCCTATAGTAGGTCCCTTCCTCCCCCCTGCCATCATCCCCACTAGACTACTCTTCTTCCCCCTTTTTGTTCCTTTTTTTTTTGTGGCACAAAGTGAGAATATGGCGACAAAGGCAAGAGCAAACAAAGGGGGATCAAGCAAAATTAACCAGACCGCCTCTAGTCCAAGAGGGATTCAGAGATACATGGCCGCAGAAATAAGTATAACGGAGAAGGGGAGTCCTGTTCGGGGAGCAATAAGAAACGAGGGGGCAACCCCGAAGACAACAAATGTGGGGGATATCCCCCCCGGGAAGGGGCAGAGCACAAAAAGGACAAGTAGAGGACCCAAAGAGGAAAGGAAATGCAAATCAAACGGACATAGAGGGACAGGGCAGAGAGACCCAGGTAAGCCTCCCTCAAATCAAGGAGGCTCTGACAGAAATGCTAACCAAGATGGAGATCTCATTAAAAAACGAGATTGGAACGATAAGGACTGACATTAATCAGGCCCTTCAATGGGTAGAAGAGACAGAAGAAAGACTGGACGCATATGAGATGAGGTTAGAAGAGCTAAGTGTACAGATGAAGGAACTCCAAAGATCCAACAGAGCCATTATCTACAGATTGGAAGATCAAGAAAATCTGAGTCGTAGAAGAAATCTGCAAATCAAAGGACTATCTGAGAGATATAAGGACGAGGAATTGGGAGGGGTGATGCAAGATCTTTTCAAACCCATACTGGGGAGAGGAGAGTTAAGAATGGATAGGGTGCACAGGATCGCAGGAAGTCGGCCCAGTGGAGGTGACACCCCCAGAGACTTTATCACACGCTTTCATTATGCTGAAGAGAAGACATCAATAATGGAGAAATTACGGAAAATGCCGTAAATCTCCTATAAGGGAGAAAAAAATACAGATATACTCTGACTTATTGGCAGAAACATTGATGAGAAAAAGATTACTCAAACCTCTTAAAAAGGTGAAACCATGCGAAAGGCAAATATAATGTACTGGTGGGGATTTCCTGCATGTTTAAAGGGGAGAAAGGAAGGAAGGACGGCAGTCTTAAGACTTTCTGAAGACTTAAAAGAATTTTGCAACAAATTAGACCTCCGGCCACCCCCCCCCCCCAGGATGGGCAGAAGATGATAACACTCAGAGAACCCCGATGGGAAACAGGAGATGGACTCGCCAAGAGGGGAGAGGTGAGGGAAATAATCAGAAGGAACTAAGATGGAAGTACAAGACATTTAAGGAATTGCCTCCCTTTCCTCTTTTTTTTTTCCATATCTTGAATTTACCTAAGAAACAGGGATGGAGAACAGTTGGGCAGAGAGAGGAGAAGGGATCTTAACATCTTAATAAAGAAAAGAAGACCCGTGAGGGTGGGGTGGGGACTCAGAGATCTTCCCTTCGAGGTATGGAGGTAAAGCAGTCACCCATGGAGGGAAGCTGCCCCCACCTGTTGAATGGAGCGAAAATGGCAGTTCACCCACCCATGGGATGGGTGGAGGGGGGGAGGGAAGGGTTTTTTTGGGGGATCAGGGAACTCTCTCTACGCATCTTCTCCCTCTTAAGAAGGGGGTATTGATGATCGCTGGGAAATTAAGGGAATCAAGGATGAAAGATCAATGGGTCGGATAAATATTTTGACATATAATGTATGGGGCTTGAACACGGCAGAGAAAAGATACAAGGTAAATAGGGAATTACAATACTACATGGCAGATGTGATTGGCCTCCAAGAGACACATATTACACATGCCTCAGGTGCTAAGCTAGCCTCATATGAGTTCCCAAATTGGTATTACGGAGACTCAACGTCAGGTAGAGCAAGAGGAGTAGCCATTGGATTTATTAAAAATATAGCGTTCTCCATAAAAGGTCAAAGGGCAGATTATGAGGGGAGATCATTGTTCATTAAGCGGAAATTAATGAATGTAGAATGTACTATTGCAAATATCTATTCCCCCAGGAAAATTCCTTAGGAGAATATTGGGGGAGCTGATGTTGTGCCATCATAATAATGGGAGATTTTAATATATGTCTAGACCCACAAGTAGACTCATCAGGGTCCCAGGGAGGACAAACAAAATGGGGCCAGAGGGAGACAAAGAGCCTACTGTTGAGCTATCAGCTGGTAGATGCGTGGAGAATAAAAAACCCAGGAAAATGAAACTTCACATACTTCTTGGCGGTTCATAAATCCTGCTCCAGACTGCACTACATACTAATTGAACACAGAGAGCTCCTCAAGCTGAGATTAGAGCCACTACCCTATCTGATCATGCACCGGTCTGGGTGCAGATGGAGGTGGAAACACAGGTACAGAAAGAGTGGAGTTTGAAATTAAATGACTTCCTAATTCTGGACCCTAAATTAACCACTTGCCGACCGCCGATCGGCATCTGACGGCGGCAAGGTGGTTCGATAACGCGGATCGCCGTCATTTGATGGCGGCCGCGAGATCGCGCATAGTGAGTGCGCGCGCGCCGCTGGAGGCGCGCCCGCACGCTCACTGAGTTCGGGGAGGGCCAGGGAGCGGGTGCGGCAGAGTCGATCTCCGCCGGCCACCCGCGATGCCCCCCCCGGAGTGAAAGAACGGAGGTCCGTGTAAGTAAACACGGACCTCCGTTCTGTGAGAGGGGGAAGGGAGTGATCACAGCCTTCCTGTACATGAAGGCTCTGATCGCTTCCCTACCCCAGCTAGGGCAGTCCCCCCACAGTTAGAACACGCCCAGGGAACACAGTTAACCCTTAGAGCGCCCCCTGCAGGTTAACCCCTTCACTGCCAATGGCATTTACACAGTATTCAGTGCATTTTTATAGCTCTGATCGCTGTATAAATGCCAATGGTCCCAAAAAAGTGTCAAAATGGTCCGACATGTCCGCTGAAATATCGCAGTACCGCTAAAAATTGCAGATCGCTGCCATTACTAGTAAAAAATAAATAAATAAATAAAACCCCAAAAATGAATTCTCATCATCCGTAAACACGGCCACTTTTGCGCAAACCAATCAATAAACGCTGATTGCAATTTTTTTATCACAAATATGAGGAAGAATATAAATTGGCCCCAACCGATGAAAAAAATGTTTTTTTATATTTTTTTTTTGGATTTGTATGTTAGCAAAAAGTAAGAAATTTGGGTTTTTTTGCAAAATTGTCGCTCTTCTTTTGTTTATAGCGGCGATCAGAAATGATGCAGCGGTGATCAAATACCACCAAAAGAAAGCTCTATTTGTGGGAAAAAAAGGACGAAAATTTCGTTTGGGTACAACGTCGCACGACCGCGCAATTTTCAGTTAAAGCGACACAGTGCCGAATCGCAAAAAGGGCTCCGGTCCTAAAGCTGGAAATCCTTCCGGTCCTTAAGTGGTTAAAAGAAAAGATAGAAGGAGAATTGAAAGGCTTTTTCTCAGTCAACGATACTCCAGCAACTGCGCGTTCCTTATTATGGGAAACACATAAAGTATATATGAGAGGCATTTTCATTGGCCTGGGTGCAAAAAAGAAAAAAGAGAAAATGGAAAGAAATTTTAATCTATATAGGGAAATTCAAGATCTGGAATCCCAGACCAGATCAGTTGGAATTCCAATGAAGCAGGAGTTGATTAAGAAAAAAGAGGAGCTGGCGGAGTTGGTAGAGATGGACAGAAAACGGGCCTTCCATTTGGTGATGAAGGAGAAATACCAGTGGGGCACTAGACCAGGCAAATGGCTAGCAAGGGCAGTAAGGGAAAAAAAAAGTAGGACATTTATACCCAGGATAAAAAATAGTAGAGGAGAGAGTGTGCATTCATCACCAGAAATTGCCAAGGTTTTTCATCAATATTATACAAGGTTATATAATGTCAAAAACAAAAAAGAAGTAGAATCCCCCAATGGGGAAATCAAAGAAAAGTTGGAATACCTTGAAAGGGCAGAGCTCCAGAGAATACCAGACGAAGAATTAGAATATTTGAACGATCCAATAACACAGGAAGAAGTAAAAAGAGCCATTGGGGGGATGGCCCTAGGAAAAAGCCCTGGACCCGATGGGTTCTCACTGATGTATTGTACGAAATTTCGGAATATTCTTGCCCCAAAATTATGCGAATATTACAATCAGCTGGCAAAGGGGGAAATAAGAGAAGAGGCCTTAATGGCCCATATAACTCTGATTCATAAAGAACGTAAAGATCAGGATCTCCCAGAAAGTTACAGACCAATATCTCTGGTGAATATAGACATGAAGCTATACGCGAAAATAATAGCTGAAAGATTAAAACCCTTATTGCCAAGATGGATACAGGAAGATCAGACGGGATTTGTGGAAGGAAGGCAAGGGAAAGACAATTGCCTTAGGACACTGCTGGTGATACAGGAAGCAGAGAGACGTGGGGCCCCGGTCACCCTGATGTCGATTGATGCCGAAAAGGCTTTCGACTGGGTCGACTGGGGCTTCATGAAAGAGACCTTGATAAGAATGGGGATTGGAGATAGGATGTTGAGGTGGATTATGGCCTTGTATCAACACCCTAGGGCAAAAATTAGGGTAAATGGAATACTCTCACCGGTCTTAGAGCTGTTTAACGGAACTAGGCAGGGATGCCCTCTCTCGTCGATTCTGTTTGTACTAGCATTGGAACCCCTAATAGTGGCAATGCGTAAGAATGGTAATATACAGGGGATCAGAGTCAGCGAGAGGGAGCATAAGATAGGGGCATATGCGGATGATGTACTACTGTATGTCACTAACCCTGAGATAGGGATACCAAATATAGTAAAAGAATTGGATCAATATAGGAGGGTGTCAAACTTTAAAATAAATGTATCTAAAACAGAGATCCTGAATATATCCATCCGGAAAAAAGAACAGCGGGCTATACAACAACCATTTCCCTTTAGGTGGTAAGGGGATGAAATGGATTACTTAGGGATTAAACTAAGTAGCACCTTAAAGGGCGTATACAGCATTAATTGCATCCCCATGTTGAATAAAGTCAAGGACCAACTGGGACAGATGAAACGGAAACCCCTTTCTTGGTTGGGGAGAGTGAATGCCCTAAAAATGCTCATTCTACCAAAACTGATTTAGTAACATATGCACAAAACAGAGTAACATATGCACAAGAGAAAAACAAAGGAGGCGCCTCTAAGTGCAGTATTACAAGTAATTTTATTAACAAATGGAATAAAAACACTCACTCAGTGTAGCAGCATAATCAGCATTAAAACCAGTCCATGGTGGCGTCACTGTAACTCTCTGCGATGGGGGTCGTCTCCGGATACTGTAGACAAGTCTGTCGTCCAGGGGAGATGGTAAGCAGCCGGCTGGAGACCCAGGACGAGGCTTGGAACGCGGGAGATGGGGCGCAGGCGAGTGACGTCACTAATACGCGACGCGTTTCATAGGCGGAAACGGCCCAGATGACAGTGAGACTGCGCCTCTTCCTCAAGCAAGGACTCCTTGCTTGAGGAAGAGGCGCGGTCTCACTGTCATCTGGGCCGTTTCCGCCTATGAAACGCGTCACGTAGTGACTTCACTCGCCTGCGCCCCGTCTCCCGCGTTCCAAGCCTCATCCTGGGTCTCCAGCCGGCTGCTTACCATCTCCCCTGGACGACAGACTTGTCTACAGTATCCGGAGACGCTCCCCCATCGCAGAGAGTTACAGTGACGCCACCATGGACTGGTTTTAATGCTGATTATGCTGCTACACTGAGTGAGTGTTTTTATTCCATTTGTTAATAAAATTACTTGTAATACTGCACTTAGAGGCGCCTCCTTTGTTTTTCTCTTTTCTAGTATTGTGAAGCCTGGTTCAGCTTCTCAGGCTTGTCCCGGATCACCCCATGTACTACTACCCCCACCTCAGAGACTTAGTGAAGTGGTAGGGATTGTCATTCCCACTTCCCTGGAACCTTACTTTATAGACTGCCTTGCATTTAATGGAACAGATATATGGACTGGGCTAATAATAGGTTGTGCGCACATACCTGTTTTTCATAACATATGCACAGGTGAGTTAGCAGCACCAGACTATGAAAAGTATTATCAGGCTATAATATTGGTCAGAGCAGTGAATTGGACACATAATAAAGGAAGAAAGGCATGGGTGGATATAGAAATGGCATTAAGTAAAATAGATTTAGGAAAAATGATATTGATACCAAAGAAATTTAGAGAATTAGCAAACAGCACTAATACACTAACAAAAAACACACTTAAAATTTGGGACACTATAAACAAGAAAAATAAGTGGGAATACAACGCACCTTTATTATCTCTGTTGGACACAAATTATTTTAAACCGGGGAAAGACGAATGTTTATATTTTATTAGATGGGCAAAAAAGGAAGAAATACATCTTCTGGATATTATGGAGGGGAACAGAATCTGCACATATAAAGAGATTGCACAAAAATGGGGCACAAGACCTTTAGATAAATGGCGATACGCACAAATTAAACACTTTACACAAACTATCCCCCAACCACTTAGAGGAAAAGAAAATATGAGACCATTAGAGAAATTAATAAGTACACCCCATAGTCTAAAGCAGTCGATATCTAAAATATATAAAATCCTGGTAAACTAAGCAGAGCCCAAAACCCCTAGATATTTAGGAAAATGGGAGGAAGAAATAGGGATGATACAAGAAGAAGAAATCAGAGAAAAGATATTAAGACTGAACTCCAATATCGCAAGGGATCAAGGGACAAGAGAATTAAGTTACAAAGTATTGGCAAGGTGGTACATAACACCACAGAGAGAGCAGAGGATCAGAGGGATGGGCCCCTAAACTGTTGGAGAGGGTGCGACGCCCCGGGCACTTATGCACATATATTTTAGTAAATATTTATGGGTGTCCCGCGATGGCCAAGGGGACCCCCTCAAAATTGTAATTTCTTGTGCCACGTCCCAAAATTTTAGGCAATGAGGAATTGAAATAGCAAAAGAATGGACTTTATCGGCACATACACAGGTATAAAATAAAAGCAAATTTATTGAATAATTATAATTATAAAATTGTCATTAAGCACCACATGTGTGCATATGGTGCTTATTACACAGATCATACCAATAATCCTAGATTACCACCAAAACATTGCAACCATAGCCGTATACATTACAATCCTCATGGGGCATAATTATATATACATGCATAATTGTACACAATATAGCATCACTTTATGGTGGTTCGCCCAAGGAGGATATTTTCACTTGGTTGTTCTGGTGTGGATTAGTTGTTTTGTTGGTTTTAGCTCGACATGTTTCGCAACTAATAGTCGCTTCCTCGGGAGCCCAACTTTCTTTTCTTAAAGGTATAGATAGAGACATATATTAGTACATTCCATTAAAAACACCAACCTCTAGGATGTGATAACATGTGCTTACTCACTCACGCCAGCCGAGTTAGCGTCCACCCCACCCAAGGGACACGTCCGGTCCAGACCACACCCCAGCCGCATAGTGCTGAGTATGGGGGCACATATGTAACAACTAAATGTAAACAGGAGTACATTGATTATTAAAAATAACAGGAAACGGGGAACTTTAAAACAGTTTTTGGAAAAACTATATTTAATAGTTGCCCCATAATATGCTTACATGCAGTTAGTGAGTGTGGCTCGACAGGTTCCTGCGTGCCTAGTATATATAATAGGTGACGGTGGTCCGCGCCCGCCTGCTTAGGCCTGTTGGCCAATCATCCTCCGATGATAAACTGGATTAGTTGTGGTATCTAGGGGGTTGCATATGAAGACTGAGTTTTGGTACCTGCCAGTAGTTTGCAGTCATGTATGATAAAAATTAGGAACATCCCGTAATGGAAAGAGTATAGTTTTACCTGGTTGTAACAGTTAAGACAGGTAATGTCCTCTGTTGGCCCTAGAAAGCCTGCCCGTTCGCTAACCACAGGTCCGCGGGATCCTGGAGCGACAAGGGCATGATAAGTTTGTATGCAAAAGTATATTCCAAAAAATGGCGCCATAAAAGAATCCCTTGTTCATTGTATTGGCTTACCTAGAGTCAGGAAAGGTAGGGGAGCGCGGCCTGGAATGTTCTCCTGGACGAGGCAGGTGCTTGTGGCGTGGCATCAGCCAACTGCATCTGCCTCGTACCTTTTATGTGCCCCGACTGAAGTCCTCCGTCAGGGCGTCTGACGTCATTCAGCCCGGCCTGGTCATGTCCGCACATACGCAGTCCCTTCAGGGGGTGTATACCCCCATGGGGCTGGAGGGCGGACTGACGTATAGGCGACTGACGTCGCCATGTGCCGCTACGCCGACTCAGCGGGCCGGCCCAGCCCGCCTCCCACCCCGTGAGGGCAAGATACGCCCAGGGGGCGGGGACGAGCTAAGGCTAGCCCAAGCCTGACGCGCGGCCTGGGCGGCCGCACACTCAGCTTACGGCCATGGGTGGAGGACGTGGACCGGAAGAGACCCCCCCGGGGGGGGAAGGGGGAGAAGGGGGGGGGGAGGAAAACCACACCATGTGGTGATCCAAAGGGACGCCAACATACGGGCCTGGCCCAAGCGAGCCCGCAACCACGTCACACATCACTTGGTTGGTGGATACAATTGACCTGTAACGACAACATACACTGAATGGTTGGTGAAATTAGGAGGCTACATGTGCCATGCACACCCTCCAATCTCACCCCACGACAGCAAAAAGCCTTGACCCAAATATGAAATAGACAACAAACAATCATCAAACCAGCCGACAAAGGGGGTAACATAGTTGTTATGACTTACCCCCAATACGAGAAAATGTGTTTCGACATACTTAAAAACCAAGAATGGTACCGACCAATTACAATAGAAACCATCCAAAGTTATGAACAACAATATAGACTACTTATTTTCAGGGCTTATTCCAATGCACTTATTGATAAAGAAACCTATGAGTTTCTTAATACTCCACACCCCAGAATGGCTACGTTTTATTCGATTCCTAAAATCCATAAGAATCTCCGGGACCCACCCGGAAGACCCATCATATCAGGGATAGGTGCATTAACTGAAAATGCTAGTAAGTATGTTGATTTCTTCCTTATGCCTCATGTTAGCAGACTACCCTCATATGTTAGGGACACATTAGACCTCCTTACCCGACTTGATGATATTACCATCCCCACAGAAGCCCTTTTGGTTTCAATAGATGTGGAAGCGCTATATTCCAGCATACCACACAAGCTAGGCACACAAACAGTCCAGAAATTCCTTTGGGAAGTAGACCAGCATCAATGGGACTTTGGAGATTTCATTCTGCAATTGCTCTCGTTTATCCTGGAGCACAACACTTTCACCTTCCTTGGTTCCCACTACCTCCAGGTGCAGGGCGTCGCCATGGGCACAGCTTGCGCCCCGGCGTACGCGAACCTATACCTGGGGGGGTGGGAACGGGAGATATTTTCAGACGAGGAGTATAGTCAGTACCTGGACCAAGCCCTTTGCTGGTTCAGGTACATTGATGACATACTCCTCGTCTGGACGGGGACCATCCAGTCCCTCAACACCTTCATGGATCTCCTTAATATTAATAACTACAACTTGAAGTTCACCATGAACTGGCACCCCGAGACCCTCTCGTTTCTTGATTTACAAATATTTAAAGATGGCAGCGGTGGGCTAGCCACTAAATTATACCGTAAAGAAACTGCAGGCAACACTATACTCCATGCACAGAGCGGGCATCCCGCTCCCCTAATTCGGAGCATACCCTATGCCCAATACATTAGATTACGACGTAATTGTACACACGACTCAGATTTTTTTATACAGGCAGCCGAATTGCGGGTACGCCTGCGACAGAGAGGTTATAGCAAGACAGTCTTGAGGGACGCTTTCAATCGAGCAGTTCGACATACTAGGAACTCCCTTCTTTATTCCAAGAAACAGACACAACAGACACCCCCTACTGCTAAGCTCATTACCCGTTTCTCAGCCCAGCACAGAGAATTACAAGCCTGCCTCAATCGCCACTGGCACCTACTTAGGGAAGATCCGGTCTTGGCCAAACACGTCAGGGAAGTCCCTGAGGTAGTTTATCGTAAGTCAGTCTCAATTGGGAATAAAGTCACCACGAGCTTTTATGATCCAGCTAAGGCCAATAATAATCCCACACAGGGTATATACACATGTGGCCAATGCACATATTGCCCATGGGTCAAGACAGGGACTCACTTCCAGTTACCAAACGGAGATAGATTCCGCCCACGGTTTTATGCAGATTGTGACACTCAAGGGGTCATTTATCTCATGACCTGTAGGTGCGGAGCATATTATGTAGGGAAGACAATACAGGGATTCATCCACGGTCACCGCTAACTCCGTCCGAACATTAAGAGACACGACC
>BLSH010448804.1:344731-363245 GCA_018402905.1 Glandirana rugosa | reverse complement strand
AGACGTGCCTATTCTACGTCACGGAGAGTCTGTTAAGTAATCTAGGATTATTGGTATGATCTGTGTAATAAGCACCATATGCACACATGTGGTGCTTAATGACAATTTTATAATTATAATTATTCAATAAATTTGCTTTTATTTTATGCACATATATGGTGGAACTGTCCAAAAATAGGAAAATACTGGAATGAGATAGTTGGAAATATCTATATGATTACGGGTGAACAAATTAAAATGGGCCCTTGGATGGAGAGGGTGCAGGGGATTGTGCTGCCCGCTTACCTCTGTCCAGCAGTGAGCCGTGAGCATTTATTGGACCGGGCTCTGAGCTGTCCATATCCTCCTGAGGGCATTCTGAGTCCCGTGGTGTCTCTGGCTGTGTTGTGGCTGGAGGGAGAGGCACTGCTCCGGTGCCATTTTGGCTGCACTGCATGCCTGAGAAGAGGAAATTGTCTGAGAGGCACTGCATCTTATCCGTGCAGAGGTTCTTCTTCCTGGACATACCACTGTGTTCCCAGCTTTTCTGTCTCCCCTCCTAGGCAGAAGAGAGGGAAGAGAAGTTGCTATGGATAGCTTGGGGTTTCACTGTGTCCCAGGGCTGAGCGGAGCTGGTGGTTTAAGCAGCCATCTTGTTCCATAGCCAGCCACGCCCTATATCTCTGGCCTTTTCTCAGACCAGTTTTACATCCCAAATGGCACATGTCAATGCTGCCCTTTATCCCATTATTTTTTTTCTTATTGATGGAGGCTCTTGCTGCAGCAATAAGAAGTAATCCCTCGGGAGGGAATGCCGATGACGTAGCGCAGCATCATCAGAACCGACCGCGTGTAAACCCCGCACCACGCCCTCTACACGCGGACGCAGACAGGCCAGCTAGGGACTCTTTGAGAGATGAGCCGCATGGCAAGGAGGATATTGTGGCCCCCAGCGAGCTAGCTGGCCTGGAACGAGAAGCCAGAAGGCTCCCCTATCAGCCCGCAGGATCGGCGGCGGCCATAGGCGAAATAGGACCAGAGCAGACACTGGACGACCGTACGGTCGAACGGCTGCAGACTGCTCCCTTCCCTCTTTGCAGAGGAGGGAGTTGAACACATAAGCCCAGGAGGACCTCAGGAAAACCCCAGGAGTGGTATATATATGACCAGTGGTCATACTGGCTGTGAATCACTGAACTGTATGAACTTTCTGTAATGTTAAACTATTGTTAAGACTAGGTGAAACCAATCCGCTGGACTGACACTTTTACAACATAAGTCTGAAGATAGTGAAGTATGAGAACCTAGTAAAACTGACATATATGGGACAGAGATAGAGGGAGAGTGCTTAAACAATGTGGTTTGGTGTGCCATCTATAAAATCAGTGATGCAGCTGAGATACAGAGAGGAACCTGACCATACGGAACATAAAAGTGTTTAAGGACCCAGAGAAGTGGATATAAAACCTGCCTATGTCCTTCTATGCCTGTATCTATGTTCCCCATGAATACATGGGGAAAGGAACTATTATTATTGAGAAATCGGAATATTAGTGAATGATTAAGGTCCTGGAGAAGTGGTTATAAACCTACCTGTGCCCACTTGTGCTCGTACCCCCTATTTACATATTGGGAGTAGATTTAAGTTGCACAGTCCCTGAGAAAGCGGAGTTCATATTGAAGGCACATTGAACGTACATAGTATACTGAATATATAGTGTGACATACTGCATCACTCTGATCAGGTTTAAACCTCTAGGAGGTAAAATAGGTGGACTATAAAGCAGGGGAACAAAGAGGAGGAGGATTAGGGGGATTGGAACCAGTGATCCTTATAGCAGCTCCTATAGAAGGTCCCTTCCTCCCCCCTGCCATCATCCCCACTAGACTACCCTTCTTCCCCCTTTTTTTTCCTTTTTTTTTTTGTGGCACAAAGTGAGAATATGGCGACAAAGGCAAGAGCAAACAAAGGGGGATCAAGCAAAATTAACCAGACCGCCTCTAGTCCAAGAGGGATTCAGAGATACATGGCCGCAGAAATAAGTATAACGGAGAAGGGGAGTCCTGTTCGGGGAGCAATAAGAAACGAGGGGGCAACCCTGAAGACAACAAATGTGGGGGATATCCCCCCGGGAAGCGGCAGAGTGCAAAAAGGACAAGTAGAGGACCCAAAGAAGAAAGGAAATGCAAATCAAACAGACATAGAGGGACAGGGCAGAGAGACCCAGGTAAGCCTCCCTCAAATGAAGGAGGCTCTGACAGAAATGCTAACCAAGATGGAGATCTCATTAAAAAACGAGATTGGAATGATAAGGACTGACATTAATCAGGCCTTTCAATGGGTAGAAGAGACAGAAGAAAGACTGGATGCATATGAGATGAGGTTAGAAGAGCTAAGTGTACAGATGAAGGAACTCCAAAGATCCAACAGAGCCATTATCTACAGATTGGAAGATCAAGAAAATCTGAGTCGTAGAAGAAATCTGCAAATCAAAGGACTATCTGAGAGATATAAGGACGATGAATTGGGAGGGGTGATGCAAGATCTTTTCAAACCCATACTGGGGAAAGGAGAGTCAGAGGAGGTAAGAATGGATAGGGTGCACATGATCACAGGAAGTCGGACCAGTGGAGGTGACACCCCCAGAGACTTTATCACACGCTTTCATTATGCTGAAGAGAAGACATCTATTATGGAGAAATTACGGAAAATGCCGTAAGTCTCCTATAAGGGAGAAAAAAAATACAGATATACTCTGACTTATCGGCAGAAACATTGATGAGAAAAAGATTACTCAAACCTCTTACAGAAACCATGCGACAGGCAAATATAATGTACTGGTGGGGATTTCCTGCATGTTTAAAGGGGAGAAAGGAAGGAAGGACCGCAGTCTTAAGACTTCCTGAAGACTTAAAAGAATTTTGCAACAAATTAGACCTCCGGCCCCCCCCCCCCCCCCCAGGATGGGAAGAAGATGATAACACTCAGAGAACCCCGATGGGAAACAGGAGATGGACTCGCCAAGAGGGAAGAGGGGGAGGGAAATAATCAGAAGGAACTAAGATGGAAGTACAAGACATTTAGGGAATTGCCTCCCTTTCCTCTTTTTTTTTTCCATATCTGGAATTTACCTAAGAAACAGGGATGGAGAACAGTTGGGCAGAGAGAGGAGAAGGGATCTTAACATCTTAATAGAGAAAAGAAGACCTGTGAGGGTGGGGTGGGGACTCAGAGATCTTCCCTTCGAGGTATGGAGGTAAAGCAGTCCCCCATGGAGGGAAGCTGCCCCCACCTGTTGAATGGAGTGAAAATGGCTGTTCACCCACCCATGGGATGGGTGGAGGGGGGGAGGGAAGGGCTTTTTTGGGGGATCAGGGAACTCTCTCTACGCATCTTCTCCCTCTTAAGAAGGGGGTATTGATGATCGCTGGGAAATTAAGGGAATCAAGGATGAAAGATCAATAGGTCGGATAAATATTTTGACATTTAATGTATGGGGCTTGAACACGGCAGAGAAAAGATACAAGGTAAATAGGGAATTACAATACTACATGGCAGATGTGATTGGCCTCCAAGAGACACATATTACACATGCCTCAGGTGCTAAGCTAGCCTCATATGAGTTCCCAAATTGGTATTACAGAGACTCAACGTCAGGTAGAGCAAGAGGAGTAGCCATGGGATTTATTAAAAATATAGCGTTCTCCATAAAAGATCAAAGGGCAAATTATGAGGGGAGATCATTGTTCATTAAGAGGAAATTAATGAATGTAGAATGTACTATTGCAAATCTCTATTCCCCCAATAAAGAACCAGTAAAATTCCTTAGGAGAATATTGGGGGAGCTGATGTTGTGTAAAGAGGGAACCCTCATAATAATGGGAGATTTTAATATATGTCTAGACCCACAAGTAGACTCATCAGGGTCCCAGGGAGGACAAACAAAATGGGGCCAGAGGGAGACAAAGAGCCTACTGTTGAGCTATCAGCTGGTAGATGTGTGGAGAATAAAAAAACCCAGGAAGATGAAACTTCACATACTTCTTGGCGGTTCATAAATCCTGCTCCAGACTGGACTACATACTAATTGAACACAGAGAGCTCCCCAAGCTGAGATTAAAGCCACTACCCTATCTGATCATGCACAGGTCTGGGTCCAGATGGAGGTGGAAACACAGGTACAGAAAGAGTGGAGTTTGAAATTAAACGACTTCCTAATTCTGGACCCTAAATTAAAAGAAAAGATAGAGGGAGAATTGGAAGGATTTTTCTCAGTCAACAATACTCCAGCAACCGCACGTTCCTTATTGTGGGAAACACATAAAGTATATATGAGAGGCATTCTCATTGGCCTGGGTGCAAAAAAGAAAAAAGAGAAAATGGAAAGAAATCTTAATTTATATAGGGAAATTCAAGATCTGCAATCCCAGACCAGATCAGTTGGAATTCCAATGAAGCAGGAGTTGATTAATTAAAAAGAGGAGCTGGCGGAGTTGGTAGAGATGGACAGAAAACGGGCCTTCCATTTGGTGATGAAGGAGAAATACCAGTGGGGCAATAGACCAGGTAAATGGCTAGCAAGGGCAGTAAGGGAAAAAAAGGAGGACATTTATACCCAGCATAAAAAATAGTGGAGGAGAGATTGTGCATTCATCACCAGAAATTGCCAAGGTTTTTCATCAATATTATACAAGGTTATATAATGTCATAAACAAAAAAGAAGAAGTAGAATCCCCCAATGGGGAAACCAAAGAAAAGTTGGAATACCTTGAAAGGGCAGAGCTCCAGAGAATACCAGACGAAGAATTAGAATATTTGAACGATCCAATAACACAGGAAGAAGTAAAAAGAGCCATTGGGGGGATGGCCCTAGGAAAAAGCCCTGGACCCGATGGGTTGTCACTGATGTATTATAAGAAATTTCGGAATATTCTCGCCCCAAAATTATGCGAATATTACAATAAGCTGGCAGAGGGGGAAATAATAAGAGAAGAGGCCTTAATGGCCCATATAACTCTGATTCATAAAGAACGTAAAGATCAAGATCTCCCAGAAAGTTACAGACCAATATCTCTGGTGAATATAGACATGAAGATATACGCGAATATAATAGCTGAAAGATTAAAACCCTTATTGCCAAGATGGATACAGGAAGATCAGACGGGATTTGTGGAAGGAAGGGAAGGGGCATATGCGGATGATGTACTACTGTATGTCACTAACCCTGAGATAGGCATACCAAATATAGTAAAAGAATTGGATCAATATGGGAGGGTGTCAAACTTCAAAATAAATGTATCTAAAACAGAGATCCTGAATATATCCATCCGGAAAAAAGAACAGCGGGCTATACAACAAACATTTCCCTTTAGGTGGTGAGGGGATGGAAAAATGATATGGATACCAAAGAAATTTAGAGAATTAGCAAACAGCACTAATACACTAACAAAAAACACACTTAAAATTTGGGACACTATAAACAAGAAAAATAAGTGGGAATACAACGCACCTTTAATATCTCTGTTGGACACAAATTATTTTAAACCCAGGGAAAGATGAATGTTTATATTTTATTAGATGGGCAAAAAAGGAAGAAATACATCTTCTGGATATTATGGAGGGGAACAGAATCTGCACATATAAAGAGATCGCACAAAAATGGGGCACAAGACCTTTAGATAAATGGCGATACGCACAAATTAAACACTTTACACAAGCTATCCCCCAACCATTTAGAGGAAAAGAAAATATGAGACCATTAGAGAAATTAATAAGTACACCCCATAGTCTAAAACGGTCGATATCTAAAATATATAAAATCCTGGTAAACGAAGCAGAGCACAAAACCCCTAGATATTTAGGAAAATGGGAGGAAGAAATAGGGATGATACAAGAAGAGGAAATCAGAGAAAGGATATTAAGACTGAACTCCAATATAGCAAGGGATCAAGGGACAAGAGAATTAAGTTACAAAGTATTGGCAAGGTGGTACATAACACCACAGAGAGAGCAGTGGATCAGAGGGACGGGCCCCGTAAACTGTTGGAGAGGGTGCGACGCCCCGGGCACTTATGCACATATATGCTGGAACTGTCCAAAAATAGGAAAATACTGGAATGAGATAGTTGGAAATATCTATATGATTACGGGTGAACAAATTAAAATGGGCCCTTGGGAGTGCTTATTTCATCTAACAGAAAAATCTGAAAAACAATATAGAAACACTCTGATACCAATATTAATAAATGCTGCAAAGAATCTGATACCTAAAAAGTAGAAATCCACTGAGACCCCATCACTGTCAGAATGGGTATGTAGAGTGGATTAGAAAACTGGAAGAAACTATTTATGGAGCGGAGGATGCACTGGAAAAATATCAGAGGATATGGGAGAAGTGGCTCAATTTTAAAAAATCGGGAGTTTATGTGGACATGATGAGTAACGTCTGTTACTTTGGGAAGATCTGTAAAATATGAAGGAGGGGAGAGATGCGGAGAGAGGGAGAGAGGGGGGGGGGGGTTGTGTATTTAGGTAATATTAGGAGGAGACACCTCTGATATTTTGGAAATAAAATGGCATGGGCTTTATACAATATAAATAAAGATAAGAGAGAAACTGCCATGATGATGATGAAAGTTCTTGTCAGAGATGGAAAAATGAATGATAAATTCAAGGGTCTCTAAAGGACTTACTGAAGTGGAAAAAAAAAGAAGTAATCCCTCCATCTCTGGTCTATTAATCAATAAAACCTCCCACAAAATAGGACTATTTGCTAAAGAAGTCATACTTACCCTAACAGATGTGGCTCCTTTCTTGTGGGCTGTACAGACTTTGCTGGATGTCTTTATTTTGGTGCCATATTATAAAGGTAATGTGTCTAAATCTTCTGCATTGCCCATTGGAATTGATAATCCTTTATTGTGATGAAAAACAAAGTTCCCATGCAAATGGAATTAAAAAAGAATCACATATTTGGGTATCCAATTACCCCCTTCCACATCTCAATTGTGTGAAGCTAATTATGTTAAGCTAATGCAATCCATACAAGAGGAGCTGGCAGACTTAGGAAAATATTAGGTGTCTTAGTTGGGCCGTATAGTGGTCTTTAAAATGTTGGCACTGCAAAAAATGTTGTACTATTTTAAAACACCCCCCATTTCACTGCCTTTCACTTTTTTTGCACCATGGATGTGGCTCTTATACATTACATATGGAATTGGTGTAAAGCAAGAGTCAAAGTATAAGTCAGCTGGGGGTCAGCTGTTCTACATGACTATCATAAAGCAGCCATCCTACATCAACTAAAAACTTGGTTTGATCAAGACTCTGCGCCTCAAGCCCACCCAGTTGTGTGACAATAGTGAATTAATATTCGCTATTCTCTTCCTGTCTTCCTGCTTCTCCTCCTGGCCAATTAGGAAGTGGGTCCTGAGACCCAATTGGCCGAGAAGAGAAGTAACCGCATTGGCCGGGCAGGGGGGAGGATGTTGAGGGAGATCCGGGAAATGGCCACCATTATTGGAGTGATCTTTCAGTGCTCTGTATCGGCATCAACATAGAGCCTGACCACGTGAGGGCCACCCGTGGGGGGGGGGTGGTTGGGTGGTTTGTTTTATGCCCCCCCCCCGGCTGGAAACCAGCCGCCACTGCTTTTAAGTATACCAGACTGTATTCTCATAATCCTTGATTAAAAATGATTGAAACTAAAACAAGGATATTTCTCTATTCTTTTCTTTCCCTCTTTCTAGTTCTTTTTTACTCTTTTTCCCTTTCCCTTTTTTTGTATACTTAAACTCAACTAGACATTCTCTGAACAATTTTACTTCTGAACAGCTACAGGGTTTGCAAATTTGAGTACATTGGAGCTATGTTCCCTGCATATAATAATTTTCTTGTAAAATGTTTGATATTCTTTAGCATGCAACCAATCTTAACAAAAGATATATTATTGTCACCACAGCTGTCACTACTCAATTGTATGAAGCCTGTCTTAATTGAATTTACTAAGCTGAACTTTCATGTATATGAAAAGTTGTATTTTTGGAAAATTTAATTCTAAACATTATTTCTGGAAAATATAAAATAAATCACGTTAAAAAATGATAATGCTGTAGAATATAGCCATGTAACTGTAATGTTCCAAGCTCATTCTGCCTGGGTAAAAATGCCTGTGATTAAAAAAAGGGGCGTGGCTTGGTGAGCGTAGGAGATGGCCGCTTAGGTGAAGAGCTCTGGGACTCGGCTCTACAATCCTGCTACATCGCGGCTCCACGCTCACTGAAAGATGGGCAGAATCACTAAATCTGGTCCACATTCTCGCCAGCAGCGCTCAGCCACTTACTCGGTCAACAAGAACATTTCGGATTTCTTTAGAATCCAGGGGAAAAGGAAGAGACACCTGGATGATACCAAGATGGCGTCAGGCGCCAAACACGAGGAGGACGAGGACTATGATATGGCTTCCCTCGCCGCATCAGAGAAGCTGGTAAGAGACTCTTCTTCGGCCGACCAACCCCTGACCTACTCGGACATGTTTGAGATAGCAGCGGACATTAAAAGATCATTCTCCACTGCCTTTACGGATCTGAAGGCCAAGATCCACACACTATCCGAACAAATAGCAGCCAGTGACAGGGCAGGGAGAAATAGAGAGAAGGCTATCAAACGGCTTGAACATGTCATGGCTACCCACTCCCAAAATTTAATATCAATCAATCGACACCTAGAAGACCTCGATAATAGGGGGAGGAGAAATAATTTGAGGGTCAGGGGGGTCCCCGAAACGGTCCCCGCGGATCAACTAAAGTCCGCTCTCTGCGCCATATTTAACAACATACTTGAAAGGCCCACGGAGTCACCTATTGATTTCGACAGAGCACACAGGGCCTTGAGACCTAGAGCCCTGGATGACCCCCCCCCCCCCCCAGAGACATTGTCTGCTGTTTAAACAACTTCAGAGATCCTACAAAAGGCTAGACAAAATGACCAGATAATGTTCAATGAAGCCAACATCCAGATATACCAAGATCTTTCAAAAATTACACTAAACAACAGAAGAACATTAAGCCTCTATTGGAAGTACTAAGAATCAAGGGCATAAACTACAGGTGGAAGTTCCCCTCTCTGTGGTCAAGGCCACATACAACGGGAAGCAACACTTTCTGAGGACCCCAGAGGATTTGCCACAATTCTGTGAACACCTACAAATCGATCTCATTGATTTGCCAGAGTGGTACAAAGATTTCCGTTTGCCCCCCCTATACCTCTCAATACCCCTTCCAACAGGGCTACACCTTGCAAATCTCCACATCAGAAAGGAGGGAAAAAACAGAGGTATTCTGAATCGCAGGGACAACCATCTCCCCCAAACAAGACCCCAAGGCTTAAGTAAAATTACTGAAGCAATATATTTACCAAAGACGAATTTATGTGTTTTTTTTCTTTTCAGCACATCCTTTTTCCCTAAGGCTTCTACAATCACTGCATGAAGGTGAGGTTTCTAGATGAAGCCAACAGATGACGCTGCTGCACTGCAAGATCTCCCTTTTGCCTCGGTAATGTATCAGAAGTACTCTTAAAATTTCCGGTCTGAATGATGTTTGCTGTTTATCTCAGCTTCCAACTTAGGCAACCATACACACTTTGCAGGTATCTACCGGGCCAACTGTGGAAGCCCAGAATGCACCCTAAGCCTGACATCCCGTGCTCCCACTGACTTACAAGTGCATAGCATCGAATATTAATCATAACCGATACTCAACGAAAGAATTCAATCCAACGGATTACAAAGATGATGGCTTTCCAAGCAACAAATGATGTACTGAGATAGCACTGGATAATGCTTTTGTTGTTTCCCTTTTGTTAGCTGGATACCATCCACGAAGGCTTTCGGGTACTCATGTTCCCTCTAACCAGGATATGGATTCCGGATCCCCATCTGAAAGGAGCACTACCACTACCACACTTAAACAACGATCCTGTAAGTACTCTTAAAACACCTTCATCTACACCCTTCTGAATATCCTGAAAGTCAGATAACACTAAGGCATTATATGCCACCATAGAGACACCAACAGCCTCGAGACAATTGAGAAAGCAGGAACTCCTCCAACCCCACAGACCTTTTAATGGGACAGTGCAGATACCACTATGGACCACCCTTACTGGATACCACATACCGGTTTGGCTTGCCAGTTGCTGACTGAAGCTGCTGATGTGATGAATATAAACAAAGTCCTTATGCTTGCATATATGTCACAACTTTTATATGCATTCATAACGCACTTTTTGAGTTATGGGGAAGACGAGTTTGATGTTTTTTCCTTTCTATGCCTTTTAGATTTTCTCTGGTTTGAGATGTTTGGTTCTGTGCTGGGTTTGTCGGCGACGGGTGGTGGGGGGCGTCTGCGGGGACGGTCGCCCCTTGTATGGCCTCTCTGGCGGACGTGTCCCGTGACATCGACTGACGGTCTCTCCTGTCAGTGTGGGATGTCTCTTGGCCTCCTACGGGACAGGTGAGGGAAGTTTGGTTTGGAACATATTCAGATTCAATGTAAAATATCCCTTACGCAACACTGTGAATAGAGGGAATTAAAGGATAATGCAGATGTTCCCACCTAATGTTTATATCAGTTCCTGGCCTCATAGCTCTAAATAAATAGCTCTCTAACAAGGACGAGAATAACGAGACCCAAACTTAGACCTTTCCATAAGTAAAAGGTATTCTGACTTAAGACCAAACTGCCAAGGATGGTCTGTAGGCCAGGGGGCTGACACCTAGTTCCCCAAGTTAATTTACCTTAAACCTTGATGTTTGACAAACTGTTTTACCCACTTCATGTTCCTACTAAATAAGCGCCCATTCCCATTCTGAATATTTTCTTCTTCTCTTGAACTGATTGCAGGAGGCAGAGCTATTCCCTAGATTAATGATAACATACATATACCTTTAAATTTGTTCCTGAGAATGATCTCTATGTAAGGAATATTCCATCTCTCCCCGCATTACCTTCCACTCACCCCCAATAGATTCATTATTACAAACCTGAATTCATTTTCGATTTATTCTAAAAATGGTATACCTCCAGGGCAATACTGGTGACTGTGCTTGAGGTATAGTACACTTCATATCTCCCTCCTCTTTCTGTTCTGTTCTTTAAACTCTCCTAATATCCCCCTATAACTTGGTGAACCCTCAACTTTCTTTTTATCACCCCATCCCCCCCCTTTTTTTTTGTCCCCTTCTCCCCCCCTCTCCCAACATGGCATACTCTAGCCTGGGGAAGTCCCCAGATATATTCTCGCATAACGTAAATGGTCTCAACATCCCCGAGAAAAGAATTAAAATGCCCAGGGAACTACACAAAAGAAACCCGGAAATAGTCCTCCTCCAGGAGACACACTTTAAAAGCTCTCAAATCTCTAAACTAACAGACAAATACTTTGTTCAAGCTTTTCATGCCACTAACAAGATAGGTAAAACCAAAGGGATTTCCATTCTCTTAAGTAAAACCGCCTCTTTTGTAGTGGACCAACAACATATTGATTTAGACAGACGGAAGATATATCTTCCTTAAAGGTACACTAAATGGGAAACCAACAACTATTGCAAATGTGTACTTTCCTAATAAATCCCACATATCCTTCTGCCGTCATGTTATAGACAAACTGAAAAGTTTTGCCAAGGGATGTGTAATCATGGGGGGAGACTTTAATATACCCCTCAACCCCTTACAGGACACATCCTCTGGGAAAACTTGTATATCATATAAAGTCCTTAAAAGAATTAAGGTACTTTTAAAATCCCTAACCTTAATAGACACTTGGAGAACTCTACACCCGACTTCTAAAGATTTCACGTACTATTCGGCTCCGCATAAAAGGTATACCAGTAGAGTTGAGCGAACCCGAACTGTAAAGTTCGGGTCCGTACCGAACTTTCGGGTGTCCGTGTCCCGGACTCGAACCCGAACGTTCGAGAAAAAGTCCGGGTTCCGGTTCTGGGTTCTAGTATTTTATCACGCATGTTGCAGGGCAGCCAATCAACAAGCGTTTCACTGGTTTTCCCTAGAAGCCATCACAGCCATGCCTACTAATGGCATGGCTGTGATTGGCCAGTGCATCATGTGACCCAGCCACTATATGAGGCTGGTGTCACAGTGCTGCATGTCACATGCTCTCAGGTTAGTGTAAGGAGAGAATGCTGCCAGCACTGTGAGGGACAGATTGTGAAGGACAGATTGCAGATCTAATAACTAGGTAGAGATTACTACTACTGCTGTGAGGTAAAGATTGCTGATCTTATAACTAGGTAGAGATTACTACTACTGCTTTGAGGAACAAATTGCAGATCTAATAACATCTCATCCTGCATTAAAGAACGATCTGATTACAGAACGATCTCTCATCCTGCATTACAGAACGATCTGATTACAGAACGATCTGATACTGGACTAGGTAGAGATTACTACTGCTTTGAGGGATAGATTGCAGATCTAATAACATCTCACATTTTCTTCCTTTTGCAGCCCTCTAGCACTTTCCAGGACTTTTTTACAGCCATTTTTGTGTCGAAAAGTTCAGGTCCCCATTGACTTCAATGGGGTTCGGGGTCCGGGGTCAAGTTCGCATAAGGTTCGGTACCGAACCCGAACGTTTCTGCGAAGTTTGGCCGAACCCGAACATCCAGGTGTTCGCTTAACTCTATACCAGGATAGACCATATATTCATATCCCAAAGAGACTTTTCTGATATAAAAAGAGCAGAAATTGGCACAATCACACTCTCAGATCACGCTCCCATATCAGTGTCATTTATACCACGGAAGGTCACACACAAAAATTTTAATTGGAGACTACTGCTAACCGACCAGGAAACTCAGAATCGCATTTACTCCTCGATCCTTGACTATTTCAATTTGAACATCACTCCAGATATTTCACCAATGTCAATCTGGGAAGCTCACAAGAGTGTCATAAGAGGTGAATTCATTAAAATAGGAGCCAGGAAAAAAAGGGAGAAGGAAAAACATATGGAAAGTATCATTTCAAAAATCAGTGCACTGGAATCACAACATAAACAATCACTATCACTGACTGTAGAACAAGAACTACTAGAGAAAAGGAAAGAACTACAAAATATTTTAGATCATAATCACAGAAGAGCATTATTCCTTAAAAAATCTATTTACTATGAAGCAGGTGACAAAAGTGGCAAACTCCTTGCAAGAGCATTAAAAGATTCACAACAATCAGGAAACATACACTGTTTATGGGACAAACAGGGTAATCTTGCATATGACTCAGAAGCCTTAGCACAGCAGTTCCATGATTTTTATACAAAACTCTATAACCTGCCCCCACAGAACAAACTCAAAGGTTATACAGGCAACAGGGAACAAATCATCCAAAAATTTCTCATAGACAGCAAACTTCCCAAGCTTTCCCCTACAGAGGCAACCCATTTAAATAAACCCATTTCAAACAAAGAAGTCACGTTAGCTATCATGGACATGAAAACAGGCAAAAGCCCCGGACCCGATGGCTCCACATCAATTTACTATAAAACATACGAAAAGGCACTAAATAAGCCAATTACCAAGGCTCTCAATCAATTGATTTATGAACATATCCCCCCCCCCCTTGCCCACATCACTGTTATACCTAAAAAGGACAAGGACCCAAATGACTGCACCAATTATAGACCCATATCCTTATTAAATTTGGATCTCAAAATTTTAGCCAAAATCCTTGCTTACAGAATTAAACCCTTATTAGGGAAAATCATTGGTCCTGACCAAGTTGGCTTTATGCCTGGCAGGGAGGCAAGGGACAATATTATTAAATCCTTAAACCTCATTCACAGAACTCACCTAGATAAGCTGGAAGCCATGCTACTATCAACTGATGCAGAAAAGGCCTTTGATAGAATCGCTTGGGATTACATGATGACTACCTGTGAATATATTGGACTGGGCAACAAAATATTAAATTGGATTAATAAACTATACACCAACCCTAGTGCCAGAATTAAAGTAAACAATACGTTTTCAGACCCAATACAAATCAGAAATGGAACTAGACAGTTCCCCAATACTATTCATTATTACTCTAGAACCCCTAATTAGGACTATCAAATTGCAACCAGACATACACAGGATCAAGATTGATGGAACAGAATACAAAACAGCAGCATACGCAGATGACATGTTGTTTTTCATCTCCCAACCACACATTACCATACCTAATTTAAATAAATGGTGCCAATTGTTTAGGTACATCTCAAATTTCAAAATTAACCATAAGAAATCCGAAGCCATGAACCTTTCCCTGAGTAAACTGATGGCCGAATTGAAATACAAGAACTGCCCCTATAAATGGGAGCAAACCAGCCTCCAATATTTAGGTACCAAATTAACTCCAAAGACAGATCAAATCTACTCTTACAATTTCCAACCCCTACTTAAAAATATAGGAAAAGATCTCAATAATTGGAACCCCAAACACTTTTCTTGGTTTGGTAGGACAGCATTTTTTAAATAGGGTGATTCTAACCAGATTAATGTACCTGTTTCATGCACTCCCAATAGGCCTGCCACAAACATTTTTCCAAATTCTGACCCACAAACAGAGACAATTCCTATGGGCAGGCAAAAGACCAAGAATTAATTTGAATTCTCTCTACCTACCTAAAATAAAGGGGGGACTGGGCGTACCCAACTACAAGAAATACTACTTTGCCTCTCACTTAACGAGAATCGTCGATTGGCATTGCCATCAGGGAAACAAAGAATGGGTTAAGCTCAAGAAAAGTGGACCGAACGCCTTAACTCACTTCCAAACCCTAAAAAATACCCACCTAATGTTTTAAACCATCCTTTGATATCTACCACATTAAATCAGGTCATATACTGGACAAAAAACATTACTGACACCAACCTTACTCTGGACGCAGCATGTTGTCTTCTACATATAAACAAATCCTCTTACAAAGCATATAAAAACTGCCTGACTAGACACCTCCTAAACGCGGCCAAAGCACTCATCCCACTTCACTGGAAATTATCGACTATACCTTTGACCAAAGATTGGTTAGAGAAAGTCAATTCTATCCGACATATGGAAGAAACAATTGCAATTAAAAAGGATTCCACTGAACAAGTCCACAGACAATGGAGACAATGAACTCTTTTCACTCACACAGACACTTATAAGAATCTACTCATCAATTAATACCCTTGCCATAAAACATATATAATAGGACGACCCCCCCCCCTTTTTTTTTTCTCTCCTTCCTATTCTCTAACTCTTAGCTCTTTCCTCTAGACACATTCTCTTTTAAATAATTACTATAGCTAAACGAGGACACATTCATGTTATCCTCCTTGTTGTTAAATTTGATTTAAATAACTATATATATATGACTCACTGTAAACCAGAATTTATGTTTAAATACTTTTTACAGTTGCAACTCTTACTTAGGTGGATTTCCACCAAGGTATCAAAACATATATGTTATTGTAATTGGTGAAAGCCATAACTTGTAACTGTACAAATACTTTCAATAAACTTATTGTGAAAACAAAAAGCATAGTTCTCCTAGTGTTTTAGCTATGTGTCTTCGGTTTAATGTGTATCATGCTAAGCAGCCTATGGTGACCCTCATTGTGTGTTGCTGTCACAAGCAGACAATTACATAATTGTGTCCGATTCCCTACAGGTAGAGCATTTTCACGTTTGCCCCTACATGCTCCCACATATTCACTGTTTCTAGGAATAAGGTAATGTTATCACTGAAGGATGTCCTTGCTAATACTATTTGAGCTAGCTCAGATAACAGAACACCCTTTCAGAATAAATACTCCACAAAAACATGTTTTTCAGTTTCTAACAACTAGCTATGTCTGATATAACAGTGACCTTCTTCCTAGCAAGTAAGCCCCCATTCATACTTCTGCTCTCCTCCTCTTGCTTCTATGTCTTCTCTTTTGAATATTTACCTTCATGTTACGTTTTCTTTTTTTTTTTTTTTTTTTTTCTTATAGCATTCCCTGACGGCTGTGGCCATTTGGCCAATCCATGGAAAGTGCAATCTCCTTCTGAGTCAAGCGGCACAGATTCTGTGAGTGAATGAGTGTCTCTTATCTAGTATTTATCAGCTTTTAAACATTTCACTTTTTTAGGCATAGCATAAAATGTAGTTTTTCAACAGTGTGTGCATTTTAATGTGGAGTAGTTATCACTTACATTAGAATTGTTGTTGGTTTCATAAAGGAGGAGAGCAATCTTATTTTTCAGAATACATTGGCACTCAGCTTACTACATGAGATTGAGTTATGTTTCAGTAAAACATCACAAATCTTAGGTAAAATTGCAACTTCTCCCCATCAATGGTTATTTTTTAGGGGGGAAATATTCTATACATTTTTGTAAGGGGATGTGCCACACCCCCCATAAGATCCAAACCAGACCCTTATCTGAGCATGCAGCCCTGGCCGGTTAGGATGGGGGGCGGCTGAGCACACCCCCCCTTCTAAACCGTACCAGGCTACATGCCCTCAACATGGGGAGTATGGGTGCTCTGGGGGAGGGGGGGCTCTGCTCTCCCACCTCAAAGCACCTTGTCCCCATGTTGATGGGGACAAGAGCCTCTTCCCCACAAGCCTGGCCGTTGCTTGTGGGGGTCTGCGGGCAGGGGGGTTTATCGGAACCTGGAAGCCCCCTTTCTTCTTTCTTCCTCCATCTTCTGCTGCCCCGGTCCTTCTTCTGCTTCTTCTTTCAGTCTTCTTGCTTCCTCTCTTCATCTTCAGTCTTCATCTTCATCTTCTTCTCCTTTCATTGCCGGCGCTCTCCCCGCTGCTGCAGCTCGGCCCCTGCGTGTCTCCCAGAATGGGTGGTCTTCACAATGACAGTTCTTTTATAAGAAGGGGTGGGGCCACCCAGTGATGTAAATGGGTGACCAGCCCCTCTGAGAGCGCATGACATCAGAAGGGGGCGGATTCACTCGGTTAATTCAACAGGTGGCCCCGCCCCTTCTTATAAAGAAGTGTCATTATGAAGACCGCCCATTCTGGGAGACACGCAGGGGCCGGGCTGCAGCAGCGGGGAGAGCACCGGCGGTGAAAGAAGAAAAAGATTAAGCTGAAGATTGAAGATGAAAAGAGGAAGCAAGAAAACTGAAAGAAGGAGCAAAAGAAGGACCGGGACAGGAGAAGATGTCAAAAATGGCCTCTTGTTTTTTGTACCACTACACTCCTTTTTTGGTGAATGGGTAGGGGTACAATGTACCCCATACCTATTCACATGGGGGGCGGGATCTGGGGGCCCCCTTATTAAAGGGGGCTTCCAGATTCCAATAAGCCCCCCTGCCTGCAGACCCCCAGAAGCACTGACCAGGCTTGTGGGGAAGAGGCTCTTGTCCCCATCAACATGGGGACAAGGTGCTTTGAGGTGGAGAGCAGAGCCCCCCTCCCCCAAAGCACACCCATACTCCACATGTTGAGGGCTAGATTTGATCGAACCTCTGGAAGTTCAGGTTCTTCTGGTTCGGCCGAACTTCGGGACAAAGAACCCGAACTTTGACCCGGACCCCGAACCCCATTGAAATCAATGGAGACGCGAACTTTTAGGCACTAAAATGGCTGTAACAAAGTCCTGGAAAGTCCTAGAGGTCTGCACACAGTTTGAAGATGGTCCACATCCACCTCCATTTTTGATTTTTTTTTTATGCGATTTTAGTTTAAAAATGCTTTTAAGTTATTTCCCTGTCCCCATTTCTTTGTAGGGCACTTGTCCGACCCTAACCCCCATTTTCCTTCCTTTTGCAGACCTCTAGGACTTTCCAGGACTTTGTTACAGCAATTTTCAAAACTTTTATTAAATTACCAGAACCCCGGACCCGAACCCGGACTTTTTTTGAAAAGTTCGGGTTCGGGTCCGGGTCCCGGACACCCAAAAGTTCGGCACGGACCCGAACTTTACAGTTCGGGCTCGCTCAACTCTATTGAGGGCATGTAGCCTGGTATGGTTCAGGAGGTGGGGGGGCGCTTGCCCGTCCCCGCCACCCTAACCAGCCAGGGCTGCATTCTTGGATAAGGGTCCAGTTTGGATTTTAGGCGCAACCCCACGTTAATTTTTTTTTTCAGCAATTTTTTGTATATTACCAGGAATCGGCAATGCATTACTAAACACCCTTTTTTTCCTGCGTTTAAAACAAACCCATGTTGCAGCGTGCTGGCGCGTTAACAGTCAATTTCGCTGCGTCGCGGCTTAGCGTTTTTCACGAGACCAGGATTTCACGTTTTAAGAAGGCCCCGACTTCACCAATTATTACGAATTTAGTTTTTTTTTCTTTTTTAGGAAATTTATAACACGGACCTGTACAGGAGTCAAACACACATTTTCCCGCGTAGAGACTCTCCACATCTTGTATCTATCTCGTTTTACTGTAAAGGTATCCTTTTTAACAGTAAATTTTAACGCCGACATTACGTAACGGCTAAGGACCATTATATGTTTTTTAACGACTTTTTTTTTT
>BLSH010448804.1:317973-333276 GCA_018402905.1 Glandirana rugosa | reverse complement strand
TTTTACGGAAAAGTTTCCCCCCTCACATATACAAATGTGCCACAAACAGGAAGTTAATATCACCAACCATTCCCATTTTATTAAGGTGTATCCATATAAATGGCCCACCCTGTACTATTGAAACAAGAGTAACAAATTTGGAGGAGAAATTAGTCCAATCTGAAAAGGAAAATCGAGAAATATCCCAACGTTTAGAAAGGGCCTTACTTGAAATAGATGATCAAGAAAATAGAAACAGAAGAAATAATATCAGAATTAGAGGTCTACCTGAAGCAACAGGACCTAAGGATCTAATACCAACTCTTCAAGGCATCTTTAATACGTTACTACAACAGCCTCCAACAGAAGAAATATTACTGGACCGGGCACATAGATCATTGGGCCCTAAAATTCAGGACCCGCAGAGACCAAGAGACGTCATATGTAGAGTGCATTTTTACCAGATAAAAGAAAAAATAATGTGGGCAGCATGGCAACAAAAAATGCTTGACTTTGATGGTGCTCAGATAATATTATTACAGGACCTCTCAAAACAGACTCTGACTTTAAGGAAAGCAGTGAACCCACTGCTAAAGCTGCTCAGAGAAAGGAATATTCTATATAAATGGAAGTTTACATTCCATATTCAGGTGTTCTATAAGGGGAAAAAAGCTACCTTTTAAGATATTGAAGATTTGCCGGATTTTTTAAAGATTTTACGACTTCCGGATGTCAAATTGGCACTTTGGCCCTCAAATATAAGAGAAATCTTAAAGAACAAGCTAAAAGATATTAATATATAATTATATTATTTTTATGGGGCTTTATTAGGGGGCAAAGAGGGAGGTTTTGTAATAGGGCATACAAATATACAGAGAAGACCGTATGGTCCCTCTAGCCCTAGGAAGAGGGAGTATTTTGGTCTTTTTTTTTCTTTTTTTTTTTCCTTTTGCCATATGATTTATATCTTTGCTGTGTTTTTTTTTCACATAACGAGGGGTAGGGGAATGAACTGAAACCATATGGGGAGTACTAAGATTACATCCCCCAAAAAACACTTCGAAAACATTTTTTTTTCTTTTTGTATACTTTCACCACACACACGGTTATCATATGAAATTGACACTTTTTGAGGGGTTTGACATATTTTTCACACACAGTTAACACACAAACTTCCATTATAGGGAAAAGTTCTTCACCTTTGTTTTCTTTTTCTTTTTTTTTCCCCTTCCTCACATATATCATATTTTAAATCACTCTTTACACATTTTTCACTATATACATCATTGAGTGAGAATGGAAGATAAAGGTATCACATAGGTGTCCAATGTTAATACACAGACCTAACACTGTTTGAAAGGATGGTGTTTTTTTTCTCTCTCTCTCTTTCTCTCTCACTGTATGAATGGGTTGGAAAATGGAGAAGATCAAGTGAGACTCCAGGGATATAATTTTAGTATTTATGTGTTAAAAATGCTATTAGAAATTCAAATAAAGGTTTATGCATTAACAGAGAGTATTAAAGAAAAATTTTAGCTCAAGTAGGTGGTATGGAGAGAGGAAATTAAGTGAAAACCCAATGGGCCCGGGTACGTTCCAAAGATGCTGGAATGGCCACGGAAGTTCACAGGGTACTGTTGCGCAACCCTGGTGACCTCCATCAAGTAACCAAATGTTAATATCAGGGCGGACAGGAATGGGTGGACAAAATTGATTTTTTTTCCCATTCCTCCTTCTGCCTTCCTTTTCCCTTGAAGTTTGCCTGGTGGAGGTAACGGTCATTGACAGGTTATCCTGCACCTAGAGATTGGGATCCTAGTTTTAGGATTAGACAGAAGGTCATTTAGTACGGTAACAACTAAGGTTGTTTAAGTGTGATTGTTGAGGTCTTTTTTTTTTCTCTTTCCTCTTCTACTTCTATGGACTTAGTGAAGTTTTGTTCATTTAATGTACAAGGGCCTAACTCTCCATCTAAGAGAACACACATATTACATTAATTTCATAAACAAAAGATAGGGGTAATATTTTTTCAGGAGACGCATTTCCACTCAGATCATATTCCAAATACTCACAATAAGTACTACCCAGCATGGTATCACAACATTTTCCCCTATTCTAAATCGAGAGGTGTATCCATTGATATACATAAATCACTTCCTCACCAGGTTTTGGATTCTTGGGGTAGCAGGGAAGGCAGAGCCCTGCTACTAAAGGTATCCATGTATGGAGAAAAATATAAGTTTGTTAATTTATATCTTCCAAATCAGGAGCAAATTAAAAAAGGGACACAAATGGTAACAGATTTAATGGAAAAAGTAGAGAGTATTGTGCTTATTGGTGGAGATTTTAATTTTGTCTTGGACCTTAATTTAGACACTACTACAAATCGTCCATTCCAGAATGGTAATCAAACAAATACATTTAAAGAACTTATTGGAAACTAATACTGATTGATATTTGACGAGCCCACCACCCTAGGGATAGAAACTATACATTTTACTCTAGGGCCCACAACACATATCAGAGAATAGATTTTTTTTTTTTTTAAATCAATTCGGTCTTCCCACTGTTTCTTCATCAGAATTAAGCAGCTTTGTCTGGTCTGATCACGCTCCAATTTTCACGGAACTTGAGCTTTCGGGCTATAAGAGACCATGCAGTCAATGGAAGTTAAATGAAAATCTGTTGAAGGACGAAGTATGTGTTTCATAAATCTGTCAGACGATAAACAAATTTCAAATAGATCACAAGAAAGATGAAACGTCTCTTCCTATACAATGGGAAATGTTAAAATGTGTGGTAAGGGGCATTTTTATAAAGAACGGGGCTAGATTTGAGGCAAGCTAGACAAACAAAATGTCAAGCTTGTTAAAGGATATTGCAAATTATAAGCAAATTCACAAACAGAACCCTACCCCGATAAATCTGATAAACCTCACGGATAAACAAAATGAACTGCAGACCACATTAAATGAACAAACATTGAGACTAAGGGATAGGAATCATGCCCTATAGTATTCAAAAGGGAATAAACCAGGAAGGCTTCTGGCTAGAGCATTACACCAAAGGACAACCACTACCTCCATAATAAAAATTCTAAAAACATCAGGTGAAGTAACATTTGACCATAAGGAGATTTTGGAAACTTTCCGAACCCTTTATTCCAAACTATATAACATCACTAATCAAAAGACAGGAAAAGAACTCGAAAGGTTTCATCAAAAAATACATCAATACATAAAAGACACTGCAATTCCAGCCTTATCTAAAAATATCATAGATGAACTAGTAAAAGAAATATCAATAGAGGAAATACAGAAAGTCATTAATGCTTTGGCTTTTGGGAAAAGTCCCGGGCCAGATGGTTTTACCACGCGTTTTTAAGTGTTTGGTGAAGCCTTAGGCCCAGTATTAACTAAAACCTTTAATGCAGTCTCTACATCTAGCCCCTTCGCATTGCAGGGTATGGAAGCCCATATCTCCATAATACTCAAACCAGAGAAAGATCATACTATTTGTGGAAGTTATAGACCTATCTCTCTCACAAATATTGACCTATGAATCTTTGCTAAAGGTAACTGCTGAAAAGCTCACCCCAATTTTACCAGCATATGTCCATTTGGATCAAACAGGTTTTGTGGAAGGTAGAGAAACTAGAGATAATACTTTGAAGACTTTGTCATTGATTGAATATGCACAGAGGAAATCCATCCCATCCTGTTTCCTGGCTGTAGATGCTGAAAAAGGCATTTTTTTAAAAACTTGTTTTTATTGAATTTCCAAGATACAAAGATAGAAAATGCAGGATATCAAAAATGGTTGCATAATGAACAGGGTGAGCATTCCACAAGTACAAAATACAAAATATGTTGCATATATCATTCTGAAGAGAGTTGCAGTGCTACTTGTTTGTCAGAGTCCTTAATACATTTATCTAATCACAGGTACTGTACATATGGTGCAGGATAACAATGTACATTATTGAGATAATGCTCAACATACTGATTCAGATTAGTGGGGTTGTGGGTAATGGGAAGGGGAGGGGGTTGGGGATTTTAAGCTAAAACAAAAAGGTAGGAAATAGGAAACTAAGAAAGTAGGGAAATAGTTCACCATTTATATGTTTGAAAAGGGTGACTATTAAGTCTTTTGAGTCTTTTAAGTACCGACTGTTCTCCCATGTAGCGACGATCTAGTCGTCTACAAGCTGTTCCCTTCAGACCTCCCAGGACGCTTTGAATGCTTTGCGTTTGGCTAGGCTATTTATCAGAAGAGATTCATAGGCATAATTTGTATGTACGAGCGCTAGTGCGTCTCAAAAATTTAGAGTTTTGTCTGATCTCCAATTTCTTGTTATTAAGATTTTAGCTGCCAAAAATATATGTGTAATAATAGTCCGGAGGTCGGGTGGGAACCGCTCTATACCCAGTCCCAGGAGGGCTAATGCAGGATCAGGGCCTGTAAGGCAACCAGTGATAGACGAAATTCTTTTGAAGATGCTATTCCAGAAACTAGTGAGACTCCTACAGCTCCAGAAGACATGTAGCATGTTACCAATTTCCCCACAATTTCTCCAGCATAGGGGGGAAGACTCTTTGGCAAATTTAGACATTCTAAGAGGCGTTAGGTACCATCTCAGGGTCAATTTTTGGTATGATTCCCAATGGTTGATACATTTAGAGGATTTATAGAACGTATGGGCAGCCATTTTCCACTGTTGAGGTGTGAAGGAATTCCCCAGTTCATGCTCCCATTTTAGGTGGTGTGTAGATTTGGTAAAAGTTTGTTTTTGGTATGGGAGGTTGTAGAACAGGGAGATTCCTCTATTCCCAAGGGTGGGGTTCTTATAGAACTCCCATGACTCTTTTTGTAGGTAAATTTTATGCGTTTTCAAAGAGTTAAGGAGATGGGAGATTTGTGCATGTGTAAAGTAGTCTGTATGTGGGATGTCATACTCAGCCCGTAATTCCTGGAACCGTTTCAGTCTCATCCCATCGTAAAGGTGGGAGATACATGTGAGCCCCCTCGAGATCCATCCGGAGATTGTTAAGTTTGGAATCAGCTCAGAAAGGATCTCCAAGGGGACGGGAATTTCAATGGATAGAGTCGGGTCAGTTTCTAAGTTCTGAAGTCGTCTCCATGCATTGATGGTAGCTTGGATGGTTAAAGAGAATTGGTTGAGGTGGTGGGGCCTCCAAATGTTGGCTAGGAGGAAAGTTTCAAAATTTCCAGAGGGGATCTGTTTTTGTTCTACAGATCTCCTCGGAGTCTCCTCTGCTGGGTTAAACCATGTCCTTAGCTGAGTAAGCACAGAGGCATGGTAGTAGTCTCTGAGGTCGGTGAATCCCATGCCACCTGCACATCTGTGCTTGATTAGAATATGTTTGGCACACCTGGGACGCCTAGACCGCCACACATATGACTTTAATAGTAAGTCTAATGATTTCAAACATTTATTTTTGATTGGTATAGGTAGTGTACGAAATACATATAATATCTGTGGCAGTATAAGCATTTTAAAGAAGGCCAGCCGTCCCATCCAAGAGAGTATCTACTAGGGCAGAAGGATCCTCCGTCACTTGAATACCCAGGTAGGGGATGCTTTTGGTAGCCCAGGAGTAGGGGAAAGTTGCTTTAATATTGAGTTTAAGTTGGGGGGCTACGCCTATGCCCAGTATTAGGGATTTATTGAAATTGACCTTATAATATGATATCTGGCTAAATGATTCCAATGTATTATGTACATGTGGTAGTGATTTTTCTGGGGCAGAAATAAACAAAATAATATCATCTGCGAACAAATTTATACGATGTGATGAGCCCTTCCCCAATTCAATGCCAGAAATGAGGGGATGAGATCTAATTGTTTCTGCGAGGGGCTCAATAAGGAGATTAAAGATAGAGGGCGAGAGGGGGCAACCCTGTCGGGTTCCATTTGTAATTTTACAATTTTTGGATAGGGCATTGGATGTAAACACCTGGGCGCTAGGAGAGGAGTATAAGGCCAGGACAGCCGACAGAATGTGTCCTTGGAGACCGTATTTCATCAAAACTTGTCTCATGTAACCCCAGTGTATCCTGTCGAACACCTTCTCCGCATCCAAGGACAGGAGCAGAGAAGGTGTCCGACAGGCCCGCATGTGCTGGACAACACCTATAACCCTCCTAGTAGCGTCTGACGGTTGTCTGCCTGCAGTGAAACCTGATTGGTCCGGGTTAATGATTGTAGGTATGATGGCTATAAATCTGTGTGCTAAGATTTTTGCGTATAATTTAACTTCTGAATTGAGTAACGAAATCGGTCTATAATTTGAGGGGGTCGCAGGGTCTTTGCCAGGTTTGGGGATGGTGATGATGTAGGCTTTCAGCATCTCTGCGGGGAATGATTCTGTTTCAATAGCTTGTGAAAAGGTATCAGCCAGTTTGGGGGCCAAGATGTCCCGAAACGTCCTATAGTATTCATTTGGTAGCCCATCTGGGCCAGGAGATTTTCCCTGTGGCAATGACGGGATCGCTTTTAAGATTTCTGAAGGAGTTATAGGGGCATTTAATTCCTTTTGTTGGGCGTCTGACAACTTGGGAAGTTTAACAAGGTCTAGGAATTTTCGTATGCGCTCATCGGAGGGCTGTTTGGTGTCATGGTCATCTTTGAGATTATAAAGGGAGGAGTAATAGTCCGCAAAGGTGTCAGCTATTTTATCAGGGTCCAATAGTTTGGAGTTATCTGTTGGTCTGATTAAGTAGGGGATTCTAGATCTGGCATTTTGGTTTTTCAAACTGGTGGCCAGTTTTTTGCCTGCACGGTTGCCAGAGGAGTAATGGGAGAGTTTAAGTTTGTCTATATGTTTACTATATCTTTCCAAGAGCATGTTCCTGAGGTCCATTCGTAGTTTTGTCAGTTTGTTGGCCAGGGTTGTTGAGGGATGGGTCTTATTCTGTGTTTCTGCAATTTTGATATCCGTTAATATAGTGTCTATTTTGTGTTCCCTTTTTTTTTTCTCTCTGGCACTAATCTGAAGAAGAATCCCTCTCATAAAGGCCTTATGGGCACACCAAAGTACACCTGGACTAGTTACTGAACCTTCATTGTTTACAAAGAATTCTTTAAGGTGTGACAAGATCGTGTTTACATTATCAGGTGACTGGAGCAAGCGCGAGTTGGCTCGCCACACTAGGGGGTGAGTTAAGGCATGTCCCTCCGCCAGTGTTATTGACACTGGGGCATGGTCTGACCAAGTTATATCATGGATGGCTGAGGAGGACACCTTTGATGAAACATTCCTCTCAACAATCACCATATCAATACGTGAGTATGTTTTGTGCCTGGAGGAGTGGTGTGTGTAGTCTCTTACACCTGGATGCTGACACTTCCAAACATCATACACCTCTTCATAATGTAATAGATTCTGCAAAGTGGGAGGAGGACAAGACAATGTAGCTGAAGAGTCTATGTGATAGTTACGTGTAATGTTGTAGTCTCCACAAATAATTAAACCTCCTTCTTTGATTTTGTTGATTTTTTTGAATAGTCTTTTCAAAAATCTCAATTGATGTGAATTTGGCGTGTATAGGTTAACTATGGTGAGGAGGGTATTGTTGAAGGAACCAATAAGTATGAGATACTTTCCAGTTTGGTCCGTAATGATTTCCTTCATTTGGAAGGAGACAGTATCTCTGACGGCGATAAGGACACCAGCCTGCTTCTTCAGTGCTGAGGCGTAAAAGGTGTGTGGGAAGTTGCGGTGTGTGCACTTGGGCGGGTTTATGGTAGAGAGGTGTGTTTCTTGGATGCACAGCACGTCCGCATGTAGCTTTTTGGCTTCTGCCCACATGGACGCTCTCTTAGCTGGATGGTTTAGTCCATTCACATTGAGCGAAAGCACTTTAAGCGCCATGGGGGATTATAAGAATGTAAATGGTGTGGTGGGTTCCATCAAGGTATTTGCTTACCTCTACAATCCCGAGCCAGAGTGAGGGTTTGTGTGACATCTCCTGGGCTGAGGGATTGGGGATCCAGTCGGTCCAATTTGTGTGGTGGTTGTCGGGTATCACTGGTGAACACTGATAGTAGAGAAAGGAAGTTAAAGTTAAACATTTTGTGCAACAGGCACATAAAAATGTAGGAACCATCCTGTTCCTGTAGGCAGATTTCTGCGCAGCAATGTGGAGGGGGGGATGTGTGGAATTGCATAACCACAGCACTGAAATTTAAGTTTGATTGTGTTGTGATTTATTCCTGGAAGGTTGGGAGTGATGTTTCTTGTTTGATTTTTTACGTGCCACCAAGTGCCATTCTTCCTGAAGGTATGGTGTGGGTTGAGGCCGTGTGTCGGTGTCTGATCCTCCTGGAAGTATATCCCATTTACGCAGAAGGGCTAGGCCTTCGTCTAGAGATGAGATTGTAGTGGTCTCACCATCTTTGGTGATGGTTAGTTTAGAGGGATACCCCCATCTGTATACGATGTTGTGGTTCCTTAGTGCTTTCGTGACAGATATCAGTGTTGTGCGTTTCTGCATCGTATATTGCGAGAGGTCAGCGTACAGTTGAAGGTTTGAGTATTGTTCCTCAGGACATGTGTTTTTACGGAAGGCTAGCAAGAATTTCTCCTTAATGTGGTAAAAATGCACCCGCATGAGTACATCCCTTGGTATATTATCCGGGAGGTGAGAGGGTTTAGGTAGGCAATGAATTCTGTCAATAATGAGTTCTGCCTGTGATGAATCAGGGAGATAGTGGTGCATCATTTCTCTGACGTAGTGTGTTAGTTGATTGGGCAAGATAGCTTCTGGGCCTCTAATCTTAACATTATTTCTTTGTGACCTGTCCTCAAGTTCAGCAACCTTTGCCCTCAGCCAAGCCACCTCATCAGATTGTTCGTTGTGAGTCAACGAAGGAGTTGTATGAGATCGCATATTCCCCCATTTTCTTCTCAATATGATCTACCCTGCCTCCCATCTCCTGTATTTCTCCCTTAAAGCCCCGCATGCACTCCATGCACTCCACTCCATCATGTCGGCATGTAGTGAACCCCGCAGAGAGACTAACATGTCTTGAGTGTCATGTCTGATACAGGCCGATTGGATGTGGGGAAAGTGTCAATGGTCTCTGCGATTTCTCTGGTGTCATCCAGGGATATCTGGTTAGGAGGTTTCTCTGGTGTCATCCAGGGATATCTGGTTAGGAGTTAAGTCACATGATGCATTTTCATCTGATAGCCGGGGTTTGGACTTCACTGGACTGCTGGAGAGTTGTGGGTTTTCTCTCTCTGGGAGACAGGACTCGGGGATCCTGTGGCAGGGGAGGAAGAGGCTGGGGGACTATTGCTTTTAGTGTCGGAGAGGGTACTTTTTTTGGTTGGGGAGAAAAAGTCATTCAGCTTTTTTGGATGAGAGGAGTCCTTCCTTTTGCGGGTCATGTTGGTGAAGAGCTCAGTGGGGGATGAAGATGAAATGGTGGGCACTTATGACAATGAAGTAATCCGGGTGACTGTTTGTTCAGTGCTGTGTATGATGATTATCACTTGGGCATGGTTGATAGTAATGTGAGTGTGCTCATGGTGGATTGGCAGTAATAGGGACCCGCACTGGGTTCATGAAATAGGTCTCAATTCCAGTTACTGAAGTTACGAGCTGGTTGTTCAGGAGAAAGATGCGGCTCAGGTGTAGCAAGATGGCCGCCGATCGTTCTCATATAGGCCGCAGTGGGACAGCGGGCTCACCTAGGGTCCCCAAGCACCAAATTTCTTGGTGTTAGCCACGGGTGTTGTGAGGACAGTCAGTCTGTGTCGGTGGATCCTGGGGATGTATGGATTAACCCGTTCAGACTACGTGTGGGGGGATCTCTGGAAGCTGTCCTGGTATGATTCTTGGTCTGTGCCTTCCTCGCTGGGTATGGCAGCCTAGGCTGAAGAGTATAATGGGGTTGTGTGGCGGGGTGTAGTGTCTCGCCCAGTTCCTTGCTTACCAGGTCTTGCAGCTCTGTAGTCTGGAGCGGCACCCGGCTGGGCCTCAAAGAAGTGTCGGCAAACTTCTGCTTTTAACCGCGGATCCGGCTCAACGTGGGTCCGGAGTGCGGCTGGCAATGCAGGCAGGGTATACCTCTCTCCGTGGTGGATAGACGTGAATGATTCGGTGGGTCGGAGAAAAGAACAGGAGAGCACCGAAGCTCTCACAGAACGCGTCCTTCTTCTCCGCCGTCAGACCACGCCCCCCCTGAAAAAGGCATTTGACAGGGTGGGATGGTGTTTCCTGGAAGAAACCTTGAGGCAATGGGGTATCGGTCCTCATCTAATGGTGAAGATAATAGCACTTTATCACAAACTCCATTCATGGATCCGGATTGATGGGACCCTGTCGGGTCCAATTTCCATTTTGAACGGTACCCAACAGGGTTGTCCCCTCTCTCCACTGTTGTATGTTCTGGCAATGGAGCACCTTACTACAGCTATAAGAAATAACCCTGATATACAAGGGATCAAAATAAAAGGAAAGGAATATAAAATGTCAGTATATGCAGATGATCTCTTGTTACATATTACCAATCCAATAATAACCACCCCAAACCTCATTGAAGAATTTGAGCGGTTCGGAGTTGTAAGTAACTTCAAAGTAAATTACGATAAATCTGAAGCACTAAACGTTTCATTATTAAATAAAACCCAAGCTCATCTTCAGAAAACATTGCCTTTTAAGTAACAATAAACAGCTCTTAAATATCTGGGGATAAAAATACCAAGAGACTTAGATGAAATAATAGAGTATAATCATGCCCCGTTGATTAATAAAATAATAAAATTGCTACAAAAATATGATAATTTTTTTTTTCTTGGTTGGGAAGGATAAACATAATAAAAATTGACATGCTTCTAAAATTGTTATATGTATTCCAGACAGTCCCGGTGTGTCCCTCAGCGTCATTAATCCGTAAATTGCGGTCAGAGGTAGGGGGATTCATTTGGGAGCATAAATCTCCCCGAATTAAACGAGATATACTTGTTAGATCTAAACAAAAAAGGGGACTATCCCTTCCAGATTTTATGAAATACATACAGGCAATACATTTAAATAGGATAGTGAACTGGTTCCATGGGATGAAACTTAAACAATGGGTTGGACTAGAAGAAGATATCTTGGGCTTGAAATTGAGATCTATGCCATGGGTTACACCAACTAATCGCCCTAAAGTAGTAAATATATCATTCTTGGTCTTTTCTACTTTGAAGGCATGGGACGAACTTATAAAGAAGGTGTCAGGACCTGTGTACTTGCTCGGGTCACCTGTGGGTGGCACTGTTGTATGGAGTATCAAAGGGTGTAGTTCTGGTGGCCACCAATGGGTGTCTCCTAGCAGATGGAGTACACAGGTCATTAAGCTACACCTGATGGGGCTGCTGGGACTATATAAGCCCGCCTTACACCCAGTCCCAGTGCTTCAGCGTTTTCTCTGCACACCATACCCTGCCCGAGCCCGACCTGTACTGATCCATGCTCCAGACCTGACCTAACCTGATCTGATCTGTGTTCTCACCTGGAGTTCTGTCCCCCTGGAACCTGCTTTCCGCTCCCTCCTTCACCATTCAGCCCTCGGTATTTTCCTCCCTGTTCTCATTTGATATCTGCCTGTTTTGCCTTTGTGTGTTTTGCATTTGTATTTAGTTAGTTAGATAGTTAGGTGTTTGATTTTGGGTTGTCGTGTTTTTACCTTCTTTCACTTGCTTGTTTTTGTTACTGGTGTTGGGTGTTTTGCAAGTGTGTCATTTTTATAATAAATATATATTTTCACTTATCTGCATAGTCCTGATTCTTTTAGGCGCATCCCATTGATCTGCTTCCCCTTGCTGAAGGCTTGCAAATCCTAACATAACGCTGAAGCCATACAATCAGATCAGCTGCACCTGGAAACCAGGGCTAAGCACGTGCTAATTACTGCAAGATGCACTTTGAGGATATTCTGTATCTTTCACTTCTGGTAACAGAGGACAGGGATTACTGCCACCAAATTTTGAAAGGGCAGACCAGGGAGCAATTGTTGAAATGCATCCGTATGGCACACACTTTTGTTGACCAATGCAGATTTTTGTTTGAAGACATTCAGCCACTCATTCAAATGTATGTCTGGTGTCCCTAGTGGTAGAGATGATTATACCCCTCCTTTAAGTGCAAATCAGGTTGAGTCCTTGGTTTCATTGTGGGAAGATGACTCAGCCTTATTTTTGGAACATTACTCAGCTTGTTCTCCACAGATGTTATAGAATAGAATGTATTAACTCAGTACAATCTTTGGTCAGACAAGCAGCATGTAAGGTGAATTTTGTGCAACCATTATTACAGGCATGGTCTAATATATTGCACTCAGCCTCTGTCAGCCTGCAGCCACCCATTCCTGTGGCTAGACCCCTGCCCGCTCAAACGTCTTTTCCTCCATCATCCACATCAACCACAGTTGCAGCCCAATATACCCTGCTCCCAACTAAATACCAGTACCCTGATTCCACCTGCTGCACCTTCCCTGCCTTTTATCCATCTACCTCCTCTCCGCTGCCTGCAACTATCCCACAGAAATCCCACTCAGCAACTGCTCCCTCTTTTTTTACCTTCCTTCCATTTTTCTCTGCCATCAGTTGCACACACTACACACAGCCCTGCATCCACATACAGAATTTCAATAACAAAACCAAAAAAGAAACGGAAATTTTTCCCAACCTGCACTATCCTGCCACTAGCCAATCCTGCAGCCATATCAGCTGATGTGTCCCAGTCCACTACCGCATCAACCAATCCATTCCAGTCTGCCTCTAAGCCAGCCACTGCAGTCCAACCCACCATGCTTCCAGTTGCTCCAGCCAGGCCCGCCACCATTCCTGCCACATTGGATTGGCCCCTGGAAATGAAACCTTCTGCTGCTGTCCTGCCTGTCGCTATCCCACCTGACTGTACCGGTCCTCTGTCCACCACCCAGTTTGACCATATGGACTCTTTGCCGGCTAATCAATTTGACTTCATTGTTCCCGTTCCTGATGCCCTGTTTGATCCTGTTCCAGAAGCCCAGCCTGCTGTTCCAGTGCCCGCTGCCATGCCTAATGCCCAGCCTGCTGCTCAAGTGCTCGCTGCCCAGCCTGCTATTTTGGTGCCTGCTGCCCAGCCTGCTATTCAAGTCTGATGGTCCGGTGCACGCTGTCCAGTCTGAAGATCCAGTGCCCGATGACCCGATGCCCGCTGATCCTGTGCCATATGTCCTGGTGCCCGCTGATCCTGTGTCCAATGACCCGATGTCCTCTGATCCTGTGCCCATTGATCCTGTGCACGATGTCCTGGTGCCCGTTGATCCTGTGCCCGCTGATCCTGTGCCCGATGTCCTGGTGCCTGATGACCCGTTGTCTGCTGATCCTGTGCCCGATGACCCAATGTCCGCTGATCCTGTGCCCGATGACCCGATGTTCGCTGATCCTGTACCCAATGTCTGATCCTGTGCCCGCTTATCCTGTGCCCAATGTAGTGGTGCCCGCTAATCCTGTGCCCGATGTCCTGGTGCCCGTTGATCCTGTGCCGATGTCCTGGTGCCCGATGACCCGATGTCTGCTGATCCTGTGCCCAATGACCAGGTGCAGCTGATCCTGTGCCTGATGACCTGGTGCTTGCTGATCCTGTGCCTGATGACCTGGTGCCCGCTGATCCTGTGTCTGATGACCTGGTGCCTGCTGATCCTGTGCCCGATGACCTGGTGCCCGCTGATCCTGTGCCCGATGACCTGGTGTCCGCTGACCTGGTGCCCACCGATCCGGTGCCCGATGACCCTGTGCTCTCTGATCAAGTGCCTGCTGATCCTGCGCCTTGTAACCCAGTTCCTTATGACCCAGTGTCCGATGATCCAGTGTCCACTGCTCCAACGCCTGATGACCTGGTGCCTACTACCCAGCCTAACGATCCAGTGTCTGATGATCCCGTGCCCACTGATCCAGTGCCTGATGACCCGGTGCCTGTTGATCCAGTACCTGATGACCCAGTGCCCGTTGATCCAGTACCTGATGACCCCGTGCCCATTGATCCAGTGCCTGATGACCCAGCGCCTGTTGATCCAGTACCTGATGACCTGGTGCATGTGGATCCAGTACCTGATGACCCAGTGCCCCTTGATCCAGTGCCTGACAACCCGGTGCCCATTGATCCAGTACCTGATGACCCGGTGCCCATTGATCCAGTACCTGATGACCCGTGCCCATTGATCCAGTACCTGATGACCCAGTGCCCGTTGATCCAGTGCCTGATGACCCGGTGCCCGCTGATCCTGTGCCTAATGACTCAGTGCCCGCTGATCCAGTACCGGATGACCCAGTGTCCATGGCTCCACTGCCTGATGACCCGGTGCCTACCGCTCAGCCTAATGATCTAGTGCCTGATGATCCTGTGCCCGCTGATCCAGTGCTTGATGACCCAGTGCCTACTGCCCAGCCTGATGATTCTGTGCCCACTGATCCCTTGCCTGATGATTCTACACCCGATGATCCAGGGCCTGATGACCTGGTGCCCACTGATCCAGTGCCTTTTGTTGCTTTTCTGCCTGGTGCCAAAATGCCCACTGATTTCCCCTTGCTTGATACCCAGACTGCCTCTGATGCCCCTGCATTGTCTGCCTCTGCTGGTTTTCTGCCCGCTGTCCAGCCAGCTTGTGATACCAGATCCAAACGTCCGGACCCTGGCGGCGGGGCGCATGATCTATTGCCTAATTTTGGGGGCACATCCCCCAGCAGGTTGGAAGACTCTGACCTGATCAATACAAGGAATCCTGCAGACATGGAGTGGGGACTTTGTTGGACTTTTCCCACAGGGACTGTCGGGTTAATATCAGAATGGAGTGTCCAGAGGCCACTCCTTAAAGGGGGGGAACTGTCAGGACCTGTGTACTTGCTCGGGTCACCTGCGGGAGGCACTGCTGTATGGAGTATCAAAGGGTGTAGTTCTGGTGGCCACCAGTGGGTGTCTCCTAGCAGATGGAGTACACAGGTCATTAAGCTACACCTGATGGGGCTGCTGGGACTATATAAGCCCGCCTTACACCCAGTCCCAGTGCTTCAGTGTTTTCTCTGCAAGCCATACCCTGCCCGAACCTGACCTGTACTGATCCATGCTCCAGACCTGACCTGACCTGATCTGATCTGTGTTCTCACCTGGAGTTCTGTCCCCCTGCTTTCCGCTCCCTCCTTCACCATTCAGCCCTCTGTATTTTCCTCCCTGTTCTCATTTGATATCTGCCTGTTTTGCCTTTGTGTGTTTTGCATTTGTATTTAGTTAGTTAGATAGTTTACCACTTCCTCCCTCGCCTTTCGT
>BLSH010448804.1:299019-311439 GCA_018402905.1 Glandirana rugosa | reverse complement strand
GCCCAAGTCGGCTTGAAGTGCCTTTGCAAGCCCAAACCATGGCTTGCAATGGGCTTGAACTGGGGCTTGGGGTAACTTCAGTTACCCCTGGGCTTGAAAAACCGTGTTTTTACAAACATTTTTTCAGGACCTATGTCACATGCTCTCAGGTTAGTGTAGGGAGAGGATGCTGCCAGTGCTGTGAGGGACAGATTGTGAGGGACAGATTGCAGATCTAATAACTAGGTAGAGATTACTACTACTACTGCTTTGAGGGACAGATTGCAAATTTAATAACATCTCATCCTGCATTACAGAACGATCTGATTAGAGAACAATCTCTCACCCTGCATTACAGAATGATCTGATTACAGAACGATCTGATACTGGACTAGGTAGAGATTACTACTGCTTTGAGGGACAGATTGCAGATCTAATAACATCTCCCATTTTTCTTCCTTTTGCAGCCCTCTAGCACTTTCCAGGACTTTTTTACAAACATTTTTGTGCCAAAAAGTTCGGGTCCCCATTGACTTCAATGGGGTTCGGGGTCAAGTTCGGGTAACGTTCGGTACCAAACCCGAACGTTTCCGTGAAGTTCGGCTGAACCCGAACATCCAGGTGTTCGCTCAACTCTATTTATGACCTTTCAATTTAGCAATCAAGCATGGGCATGTTTTTCACATATCACGTGTAGGGCAGCCCATTCGTTTCAATGGGCTGCCGTACATGCAAGCAACATGGAGAAGTGATCAAAAAGTCCTGTTTGGTGGGCATGTTTGCAGATGCATGGGGGTGCTATTTACAATTAATAGAACTGCTGTGTGTCTGCTAAAGGGCAGCTCATTTCTGTGCATGTTGGGAAAGCATACAATTTTGCATGCATTCCTCACATGCATAGATGTGAACTTAGCTATAGAGGTTGATTTACTAAAGGCAAATAGACTGTGAACTTTGCAAAGTGCAGTTGCTCCAGAGCTTAGTAATTGAGGTAAGACTTCACTTTGCAAAGAGTACCCAATCACATAAAAGGAAAATATAAAAAAAATAATTTTTGCATGTGATTGGATGATGGAGGTCAGCAGAGCTTATGCTCATTTGCTAAACTCTTGAGCAACTGCACTTTGCAAAGTTCACAGTCTTTTTCCCTTTAGCAAATCAACTCCATTGAGTGTTTAATTTATGTGGTGAGTTTACACTTTTGGTTGTACAGAGTTTGGATAACACAGGGTTAAATAGAATGGTCATAAAATAAGGTCACATTATGTAGACATACACAAAGTGATTTTGAGTAGCCTATTATATCTCTTATAACAGGAGGTTGTTCTCTTTGAGCAGTACCATTGTATTATTTATTATTTTATCGATTAGTAGATGAGTGCAGAAATGTTTTGATTATAAACATCTTTATCTGAGTACTTCTCAGCCACTGCCTCCCCCCAGGCCACTTCATACATCCAGCTGACAGACATCACTTTGAGATACTTCCTGCCCCCCCAGCTGAGTGACATTATTCCATGGTCACTTTCCATTCTCTACCTCCTCAAAATCCCTCCTTGGTCACCCCACAGACACTGCCACTGAAATAAATCCCTCCACAACTAGCTCACCTGCACCAACTGTCTTACACCCCCACCCCACTGGTGCTTGGGGGTACCCCTGCACCTGCACCAGGTGGATGGTGTGTTGATACTATAGAGTGGGTGATCACTGCAGCAGGTGGAGGAAATTACTGAAACTGATATTTTGTGACTCCCATTGCAGCAGCTGAAAGATTGGTTCAGTTATCTCCCCACCCGCTGCACTAATCTGGATTTCTCTCACTGCCTTCCCTCCTTTCCTCTCCCACTGGCAGCAGTTGCGGGCACACAGTGGAATCTGTCATGACTGAACCCCAGTTGAAGTCCCCTAGTGATGAAATGCATCGGATGAATGAGTGTCCGCTCCATACTACTGCACCCAGCCTGTTTACACATCGCTTCTATGTCTTACATGTAACCTTCACATTAAATGTAAGTGCAATATTTTAATAAATTAGCTCTTGTTTTTAAACTGACTTATGCTATGTGGAGTTTTCTAGATTTTATCCTACCATTGATGGCTTCCCCTGGTATTTGAGCTTAAATGGCTGCCCTGCCTTGGAACTCATAGAGGAGAAGGAATGGGACTAAGTAACCTATGGGCTTTATGACAATTAATTTAGGGTAAGAGTACCCAACTATACATTTCACTGTGTGGTGGAAGCACGAGGTGTCTAATTTTCATATATGCATAGAGCTTCATTATCAGCTCTGTCTGGTAAGAGTACCCATCTTGTTTAGTGGTGGTGGGAACATTTCACCTGGATGTCACTTTCATCACGTTTTATTTATCTAAGGAAGAAAATTATTTGTCTGCACATATGGACTGTTGAGCACTATATTTAATTGTTAGGTCCAATTGTTTTATCGATTTATGTAATCTCACTGGTTACTTTATAAGTTTATGGTTTAGCGCAGCATTTTCACTTTAGAATCTGTCATGATAGAGAGTAGGGAAGGGGGCGGTAAACACTGTATATACTCAAGTATAAGCCAAGTTTTTCAGCACATTTTTTGGCTTATACTGGAGTCAATGTCTGTGGGTGGTCTGAAGAGATGAGTAGATTCACATTGCACAGAGTGCGCTGCTTCTAAGAGCCGTTCTGTGCATGAAACTGTGACCTAATTACATTGGAATGCAGAGAATGCAGAGAGAGCTGTCAGATTTTCAACTGGATGTTGGGAGGTGGGCGGAACGCATGGGTGCTAGTTGTTCAGTTCCGCCCACCTCTGATCTCAGTGAAGATCTGACAGCTCTCTCTCTGCATTCTCTGCATTCCAGTGTAATTAGCTCACAGTTTCGTGCACAGAGTGGCTCAGTGCTTCGTGAATCTATCTTACTCATCTCTTCTGCCAGTGCCATCCAGTGCCAATCAGTGCCACCTGCCAGTACCATCCAGGGCAGGTGGTGGGCAGGTGGTAATGGCACCAATACCTCTGTTCTGGCTACAATCCCTGTGTAATGGCTGAGTCCCTGTGTTCTGGCTACAATACCTGTGTTCTGGTTACAATCCCTGTGTTCTGGCTATAATCCCTGTGTAGAGTTGAGCGAACCCGGACTGTAAAGTTCGGGTCCATACCGAACTTTGGGGTGTCCGGGACCCGGACCCGAACCCGGACTTTTCAAAAAAAGTCCGGGTTCGGGGTTCTGGTAATTTTAATGAAAGTTCTTAAAATTGCTGTAAAAAAGTCCAGGAAGGTCCTAGAGGTCTGCAAAAGGAAGGAAAATGGGAGTAAGGGTGGGAGAAGTGCCCTACAAAGAAATGGGGACAGGTAAATAACTTTAAATATTTTTAAAAAAATAAAAACATAAAAAAAGCAAAAATGGAGGTGAATGTGGATCATCTTCAAACTGGGTCTGAAAAGTATTAATTAACGGTAGAAGCCATATAACTGTTCTAAAATCATCTTCAAACTGTGTCAAAAAAGTATAAATAAGCCGGGAGAACCCATATCACTGTTCTGCAAACATCTGGAAACTGTGTGTGTCACTTTAAATATAACCGGGAAGGAGTGCGCATGCGCGGGAGCTCCGACATGGCAGTCTAAGCCCAGAGCTCCGCGCTTGTCCCGGCCTTGAGCGCCCTACACCACTCCAGCACCTCCGGGAGGGGCTCCCCCCGATAGGGGAAGACCCCCACAAGAAAAGGGGAGACGAGTGCGGTGCCGCGGAAGCTCCGGAGGACGACCGCATCGACGGAGGTAACACACAGGGTGTACCAAAATGGCCGCGGTCGCGGCCTAACACGAGCCACAGCTCCTACAGACCAGACAGAAGCCCCGTGGCTCTCACAAATAGCCCAGACCACACTACAAATCGGCCACAAGGAGACAGAGGGCTACAAACAAGGTAGCTCTCAGTTACTCAGGGAGATTTTATACATTCCGGGTGGACCAAGATGGCCGCCAGCAAGGCCTGACGAGCTACACGTTTACCAGAACTACCTATCCTCACTACTGAACAGTCTCTAGGGAGAGGCTTCTCCCCCACAAGGCTCTAATATATGCCGCAGGGACTAAGCTTCATGGCAGTTTACCCAGCATAGAGCTGCACCACCGCATGGTCTGCTACTACTGAGCATCGCAGACGGGGAGACACATTTGACCTGAGGAGGTCACACTTAATCTTGAAGGACTCCATATATCCTCCAGATCCCCCACAAATATCCTTTTCGGCAGGGTGTCAGCAAAACCCACCCCACTTAGGCGCACCATAAGGGCCGCCGCATGGAGGGAACGTCGGCCAGAAGGTCTCTCTCATTTCTTCCTGCCGACCTTGATCCTTCTCCTCCACCAGAGATGACCTCCCCTGGGATCTCCTCTCCTCCGCCATCCCAGGAACAGATCATGGATCAAAGACCCATCATCTCCCCAGCCACTCTCACCTTAACACCGGGTCCTAACTCACCAGGCCAACAGCCCCACTTTATCTCTCCCGCCTCCACTGAATCACTCCTTAGACGCACAATGGAAGATTCTCCATTCACACCAGTGGCCCACCCTCTAACACGCCAACAAGAGATGAACTTTACCAGCCCCACTGCCCAAGATCCTGCGCTCAACACGGCGGAATTGTTAATCAAGTTCTCTAATCTTCTAGAAAGGGGACTAGCGAAAACGGCAGCAAAAATCACGGGGGATATAAAAGCAGATGTCGTGGAAATTCTAATGGGATCTATGTGGACATTTTTATTAGGATGTGTTTTCATTGAAATTGTCATTATAGCTCCCTTTGCCAGTTTGCCGGTATTCGCTGTGTGTATAGCGAATATGGGTTTAACAGACAAAGAGGATAGACACCTTAGCAGTGAAAATCTTCCATTAACTGGTAACCGCACACTACCTGCCTCCGATCATCCTGGCCGGTGGGCGCTCTGAGCAATTAACGCTGGAGCGAATGCCGGTCCGGATCTTTGGGGCGTGATGCACATTCCACGGCACTGGCAGGTGACCGTCAGCCGGGAGGGCCCCTGTATTTTGTACAGATTAATCCGTTTGGTGGGGACGTGTTTGTGATGTGGAATCAATATCGCTTTCTATGTAGGGAGAATTGTTTGTAAGCTTTGTGTTGTGTTTGATCCACATAACAGAAACCTGCAGCTATTTTCCTTTTGTGCATAAATTAACCTCTAATGGAACAGTAGCATAATCACTATTATATATGATCCATAGAATCATATTTAATAGGATTCACGCTAATGGTTAATGGCGGCAAAACATGCACATGAATTAGCGAAGCAGCCACCATGAGTTAACATGCTGGCCTTTTGGTATTCATGGTAGAAGGTTTGACATGGTTTTCAGCTCCATGTGTTTCTTTGTTAACTGGGGAGCATGCATCTTTGCACACCTTTCGGCAGGAACTCATGTGTGCTGCCTTCGCTTGTTCATGAACATACACGCCCCTTTCTATTGTATCTTTTGTATTGTGTATGCCATTGGTTGTTGTTTGTATTATGTCATGTGACCACCTTGGAGGTTGATTGGCTGATGTTGTATAGCCACCCCCTCCCACTGTAAACCCCTGTTTTGTGACTATAAAATAAACGAGGAAGCCTGAGACTGGTCCTTTTTGATGACCGTCGACCATGAAGCAGCCTCCGTCTGAATTACTGGTTGATATCTAACGCGTTTGGATTTCCTTATACAAAGAGAGCTGAATATCTTCTTAATATTACAACCGAGTAATAATAATATTTCTCTGACATTCAATGGCGAGCCAGGACAGTGTGCCGACGGTAGTTTAATTTACAGCGGAACCGAGAGGAGAGAGTGAGTCCTTGTTCAGCACATCAAAGGCCGGCCGTTTGGTAAGACAAACTTTCTTTTCAGTTTTTGAAAATTTTTGCTGTGCTGAAGCCGGGATTTGGTTTTCTCTTTCCGCTGTGTAAGTTAAACTCCGCTTCGCAAAAGAACCTTCTTTTGCACTCATCTCTTTTTGTATAACGAAGGGGTTGGTAACTTCAGTTAGGTCTATTAATTGTGGAATAATCTATACTGTAGCCCTCTATAGATTCCCAGTTAATACAACCTAAAGGTGTACGAGTGAATGTGTATTGAATGATCTGTGTACCGTGTGCTCTGAACGGTTGCTGTATGTATTGAGTGCTGTGTTATAAATGTTTTCAGTTTCTGTATGTATAGTAAGTTTTGCTAGGATAAAAGTAGAGTGCCTGTGCTAATCTCAGCAGCATAGTGTTTTACCGAGCGGGATTACTTTGTTTTTAGACAGCTACTTATCCCTGTCTGAGCTATCATTGTAGTGGAGTGTGAGCGAATAAGTCTTTGTGCTGTGTTTATCGGCGGGAAACCGTTTGGTTTAACAATAAGATTGTGCATTTGCTGAGCTTGGTTTTTTGTTTTTTTTTGTGTTTTGTTTTTTTTTCCAGATTTAAACAGTGTTAGTACCTGATGAGCTGAGCTGTCTGTTTACAGTTCATTTTCTTAGTAAAACTGGTGGTTGAAGACGGTGAAGTTTTAAAGTGAGCGTAGACATCCCAGTTTTGTACTGAGTTTCTGTTTTAAGTGACAAACTACACCGCACAACCGAGAACCAGTATTCACTATAGATAGTTAGTGTCTACACTCTATTTCAAATCTAGATTCTGTTTAATTTGTTTTTAGTGTTACATTTGTTCCTACACCAAAAGCCATATGTTTAGCGCCATTTTGTTCACAACACATGTTTAGGCGCCATTCTCTCCATTAACCACGAGTTTGTAACAATTTGCCGCCATTTTGGTGTTGTGGTGTTGAAACCCATGTGGTGTAGTAGCCATTTTGATTCTTGTTGCCATCGGGGCTGTACTACAAAGAACCACATGGCTGAGACACCATTTTGAATTCAGTCATCATCCGTTTTGTCTTTTGTTTTAGTTTTTTCATTTTTGACTGTTATTTTTACGCTTTTTTCTAAATATAATACTTTCTTTATAGAGTGATTACGTGATTTATGTACTGAATTCTGGTTTTGAGAGGAGTCTCTGTTTTTTGTTTTTTTACTGAATTTCAGTATTCAGTGACATTTTGCAGTTTTTTTTAGACAGCATTGCTTATATTTTTGTTCAGATTTAATGCTTTAATATAGTTCATCTGTTCCTTGTTTTGTCTACGTTTTTGGATATAACGGTTTTATATGTTTCTCAGTTTTTCATATAGGCAATTTTGGTTTAAGCAGCTTATTCATAGGATTCTGTCTCATTTTTGTTGTATAACCATGATTTTTCAATAACTGTATTACTCTTGTATCGGATTCAGTTTTGATAAAAATCAGGTTTGTTATATGCTAATTTGTGATTAATGTTATAGAGATCGTGTTTGCTGCATAGTTTGAGCTACAGGTAGAGATATATTATACTTTACAGTGTGTAATCAGTAACCGGCATCTCCATTCTTGAGTATAACATCAAGGGATAGACTGAAGCCAGTATTTGTATAGTGAAGATTTTGTTGCACCTTTGGGGTTGTTTGGCTGCACAGGTTGAGTCGAAGCGAACGTGTACTTTGGGCCAGTCTACGTGAAACGGGAGGAAGTGACAAGTTTGTTTTTGGCCTTCAACGTGTGAGGAGCAGATTCTGAAACCCGCCCCACGTGTAACCGTGTCAGTACCGGGGGTGGGGAGCGAGTGGTAGTTGACAAATCCAACGGGTTGAGGATTCTAGCTGACCGGCAGGGAAGCCGTGTATACTAATCGAAGTCGGAAGCAAGCTAGCACTGTGAAAGAAGGCACCCGGCAGTGTTGCTCCTAAATTTGGTGCAAAAGTCGATTCGAATCGTCATGGGCAATGTGCCGTCCATGTTGCAGAGGAGAGGTGAGGCCTCTCAAAATAGCCAAACAGCTTCGCGGTACATGAAGTCCGCGTTTGGGGCTTGGGCCATGAGACCCCTCAAAAAGTGGAATAACTGGTCCAAGGGTACGGGTTGGTGTATCCCTTTGGAAGGTACCTTTGATGTCAGGAGATGGGAGAAATTCATTACTGAATTTAAGACTAGGCTCCATTCAACAAAGACATTAGATATAGCGCAATTGTGGCTTCAGAGATCTATCATGGTAAATGAACAGGGTGTGCAGAAGGCGGTTTCTATCCGGAAGAACCGCATTATGTACAGTTGGCCTGAAGAGATAGCTGAGTCTAGTGACCCGGCTAAGGGGGCAGAGGAAGCTCTTTCTGGGCTTACTTTGCTAAGACGAGCCGGATCTGCTAACACTGAAAATAATATGGTTTCTCCTGGTTATTCTGCTCTTGTTGATTCTGCTGTTTCTGTACCTTTCCCCCCCAATTTCTCAGCAAAGCACAGACTTTGACTCTGTTAATGCTCCTCAAACCTCTCTTCCTCCTCTTTCTAATCCTTTTCCTAACTATGAGCATTTTACCAATGGTGACTTACTGTATATGCATTTTGTGAGTCAAGGGGAATTAACACGAGGAATAGGAAAGTTGTGGAGTGCATAAGGGAACTTAGGAGGTATGATTCCACTACACCTACACTTTATCCTTCGTTGGTAAATCTTATTTCAGAAGTAGCTGTGGGTGAGGCTGTACACGTTAATTCTCCAATGAAACAACCACCACCACAGTACACTCCTGATTCTGACTCCGGTACTTATCCAGCCCGAGTACAGCAATACGAAGGGACCCCTAATGCTAATGGAGATAAGGGGATAAGGGGATAAGGGGAGAAAGGGTAGTTTGGCATGTGCCTTTCACGTCCTCAGAAATCAGAAGCATCCTGGCTGAACTGCCTGACTATAGGACGAATCCGCGGGGGTTCGCAAGAATTTTTGGGCAAAATCAGTTCAGTTACGGCATGAGTGGAATGGATTGTACTCAGATTCTGAGGGCTAAAATTGGAGATGAGATGGCAAAAACAATCATATTTTGTTGTGGTGTCACCACCCACGAGCAGACAACGTCAGGGGGGAGGGAATTCTGTGCGGCCCTCCTTGGAAAACTTCCAGACCTGTATGGTGCAACCTCCACTACTGATGTAATGAAGCTGAGCCAAAATTCAGGGGAGGAATGTGATTGTTTCTGGCGTCGTCTGAAACAGGCTGCATTGGATGCAGATCTGGACGTTGGTCCAGACACACCAACCGAGGGTGAAAGACTCACTGCTATCCACCTTATGTTAAGGACTAAATTCCTAGAAGGCATCAACACAAAAATTTGAGAACGGTTACTTTTAGCCAGACCCGAATTTAATGAAATGTCCATGCCGGCCATCCTATCCACTCTTTCTGCTATAGAGAGAGAGATGGATCGGAAAAAGCAGGATAAAACATCCAAAATCTATGTCTCCCAAGCCCCCTACCCAGATCAAACGGTACAGCAACCACCGGAACAAACACGCCGAGGGCCAAGAAATGACAACCAGCGCAGGAAAGAAAGGGTTTGCTATGGATGTGGTAAGTCGGGACACATCAAGCGTGAGTGCCCAAATGAACCAACAAGGCCTCGTGGTAAGTGGCAGTTCATACCAGAAGAATCAGAAACTTCGATCGTAGGTATGGTTAACAATGCACATAGTTCATCATAGGGAGTAGGTAAACCGGTGTCAGCCCACATCAATTTGTTCGTCGAGGAACTAAAATATCCCCTCCCTTGCCTCATTGACACCGGTGCTGCCAAAACTGTTTTGAGATCTCAAGATCTCAGAGGCAAGGTCCCCCTCTTGGGGGAGATGACCCCAACCATAGGTCTCACGGGTCAGACAGTGTCTTTGCCAATGACTGAACCTCTCCATTACAGGCTAGGACAGCACACAGAAGCCGTTAGGTCTGTACTGGTATCGGATGATGTCCCCATTAATCTTTTAGGAGCTGATATTTTATCAGACATACAGGCGATCATCAAATACACCCCAACGGGTATTGTGGTAAGCAGCGCCCTATCGGACGAACGCCTATGTACGTTGATAGCATTACCATATCTAACGGAACCAGGTTGTTTCATTGAGTTGGATGTATTGGTGGAAGTGGACGCAAAGCTCTGGGCAGTTGATAAGTATGATGTAGGGCTTCTTCCAGTTCCGCCAACAACAATCAACATCAAACCAGGGAGTGTTTTGCCCCGATTACCACAATACCCTTTGAGTGTGGCTCAGATGGATAGTCTTAAGATCCAAATTGACCGATACCTACAGGTAAAGGTCCTCACCCCCATCAAATCACCTTGCAACACTCCCTTATTCCCAGTGGCTAAAAAGACAGCTAAAGGCCAGGAAACAACGTACCGGCTGGTACATGACTTAAGAGCTCTGAACAAGATCATTGTCAGTGATGCTCCATTGGTGCCTAACCCACATACTTTACTATCCTCAGTACCACCAAATGCAAAGTTTTTCAGTGTCATTGATCTAACCAAGGCTTTCTTCTCAGTACCGCTGGATCCCCAGTGCCAGTACCTTTTTGCTTTCTCATTTCAGGGTCAACAACTAACTTAGACACGTCTCCCACAGGGGTCAGTGACCAGTCCCTCGGAGTACAGTTGCAAGCTTAAGATAGTTTTGGATCAATGGACCCCGATGGATTCAGGGATTGTATTGCTGCAGTATGTGGATGATCTGTTGCTCTGTTGTCCCACACGGGAGGCCTGTTATCAGCATACTGTATCACTGTTTAATCATCTGGCATCCACGGGCAATAAGGCTAGTAAAGAGAAACTCCAGTTTTGCAAAGAGAAGGTTATCTTCTTAGGTCATTGCCTTTCTCAGGGTACCCGACATCTAACTACCCAGAGAATCCAGACATTGGAAAACATTCAGAGACCACGTAACACCCGACAACTTAGAGCCATTCTCGGACTTGTCAATTACTGCAGAGATTGGATCCCCAACATTTCATCCAGACTGGGACCGCCTTTATGAGTTAACCTCACAAACACCCTTCCAAGTGTCTGATGACAGCTGGGCAATCCTACAGGATCTGACCCAGGAACTCTCCAAAGCACCTGCTTTAGGTCTGCCCAATTATGACCTTCCCTTTTATCTTTTCTGTCATGAAAGTAAGGGCCATGCAACTGGAGTATTGACCCAACTACATGGGCCTAAGTACCGACCCATCATGTACCCGTCAACTGCTTTAGACCCAGTCATCCGAGGCTCCCCGGGATGTGTACGAGCTGTGGCTGCCTGCGCTGTATTGTTACAGAAAGTAGGTGACATAGTCTTGGACTCCCCGTTGACACTCTACACTCCCCACTCAGTACTGGAGATTTTAAATCAGGTCCAGACAAAACATCTCTCCGCTGCTAGATTGACTAAGTACGAAGTGGCTCTTCTAACACCTACTAATCTTATGCTTAAACGATGCACCATTTTGAACCCTGCATCTCTTCTTCCTGTAAAAGAGGAGGAAGAGAAGGGGGGAGAAAGCGGTGTGGAAAATGACAATTTTCAAAACTTTACAACTAACAACACTAATCTCTACCTCTGACCAATTTTCCCACCTGATAGGACAACTAGAGGAGGAAAGACATGACTGCCTCTCTTTGATGGAGTGGGAATCAGCGGCTGTCAGTCCGGTGAAGGAATTTTCCATCCCAGATGCTAAGAACCTTTTTGTCGATGGTTCCAGGTATTACACCCCAGATGGTAAACCACACATGGGCTATGCAGTGACTACATCCGGTGAAATTGTGGAAAAGGGTTCATTAGGTTCACATATGTCCGCACAAGAAGCTGAGTTGTGGGCACTAGCAAGGGCCTGTGAGATCCATAAAGATCAGAGGATTAATATCTATACAGATTCAAGATATGCTTTTGGGGTGGCACATGATTTTGGCCCTATCTGGAAGGCAAGAGGGTTTTTGACTAGTTCGGGGAAGCCGGTGAAACATGCAGAGTTAATAGACAGACTGTTCGTTGCTTTCTGCCTGCCACACAAGATAGCCATTCTGAAAGTGAAGGCTCATACTACTAACTCGACTATGGAAGCCAATGGGAATGCCTTGGCAGATAAAGCTGCCAAGGAAGGTGCTCTGAGCCCTGTGGTGGAGACCCTGATGCTAGCCATCCCCTCTGATGTGCCACTAGAGGAATTTAAGAAACTGCAGTCCCAAGCGGAAATGCAGGAAAAGAGGAGATGGACGGCCTTGGGGGCTACACAGGGTCCAGATGATATTTGGAGCCTTGGTGATAAATGGTGTCTACCACGATCACTCTTTCCAATGATGGCTCATTCAGCTCATTATCCTGGTCATCAGTCCAAAATGGTTATGTGTGCACAGGTGGAAGAGCATTGGATTGCCCCTGGCTTTACCACCGCAGCTGCTAACTTTACCGCTACCTGTTTGGTTTGCTCACGATACAACGTGGGTAAAACAGTAACAGTCCCAAAACGGCATTCGCCCAGTCCAGACT
>BLSH010448804.1:248419-265473 GCA_018402905.1 Glandirana rugosa | reverse complement strand
GTCTTGAGTAACCTGTCGCGAAGTGTCACGTCTAACTGTTACTGGGCTTCGTATGACGTTTTCGTTGGTTTCTCAAAAGATTCCCTTTCTTCACCTTACAATACGTTACCGGTTCAGTTAGTGGACTGGACTTAGGCTAACTCGTACGTAAAGTGAACGACTTCTGTTTTGATTTCCCTTTTACGGGGTTCTTGTTCGTCCTTGACTTCTGTCAACGTCATCTCCGGACCGTCTCGTAGTGGTCCCTACTTTGGGTCACAGACCACTACAGATACGGAAGTTCTGAAGTCCGACATTAACTGACGTTTCCTAAACGTTGGTTCATAATTTTCCCTTTCAAACTAAATACTAACCATCCAAATCAGGTGAACGGTGTAGGAATTACAACGGTTTGTATATGTGCCTCCCACTTTTTAAGGGACCAAAAGTAATGGGACAGATTAACAATCATAAATCAAACTTTCCCTTTTAATACTTGGTTGCAAATCCTTTGCAGTCAATTACAGCCTGAAGTCTTGAAGGCATAGACATCACCAGACACTGGGTTTCATCCCTGGTGATGCTCTGCCAGGCCTCTACTGCAACTGTCTTCAGTTCCTGCTTGTTCTTGGGGCATTTTCCCTTTAGTTTTGTCTTCAGCAAGTGAAATGCATGCTCAATCGGATTCAGGTCAGGTGATTGACTTGGCCATTGCATAACATTCCACTTCTTTCCCTTAGAAAACTCTTTGGTTGCTTTTGCAGTATGCTTCGGGTCATTGTCAATCTGCACTGTGAAGCGCTGTCCAATGAGTTCTGAAGCATTTGGCTGAATATGAGCAGATGATATTGCCCGAAACACTTCAGAATTCATACTGCTGCTTTTGTCAGCAGTCACATCATCAATAAATACAAGAGAACCAGTTCCATTGACAGCCATACATGCCCACGACATTACACTACCACCACCATGCTTCACTGATGAGGTGGTATGCTTTGGATCATGAGCAGTTACTTTCCTTCTCCATACTCTTCTGTTCCCATCACTCTGGTACAAGTTGATTTTGGTCTCATCTGTCCATATGATGTTGTTCCAGAACTGTGAAGGCTTTTTTAGATGTTGTTTGGCAAACTCTAATCTGGCCTTCCTGTTTTTGAGGCTCACCAATGGTTTACATCTTGTGGTGAACCCTCTGTATTCACTCTGGTGAAGTCTTTTCTTGATTGTTGACTTTGACACACATACACCTACCTCCTGGAGAGTGTTCTTGATCTGGACAACTGTTGTGAAGGGTGTTTTCTTCACCAGGAAAAAAATTCTTCGGTCATTCACCATAGTTGTTTTCCATGGTCTTCCGGGTCTTTTGGTGTTGCTGAGCTCACTGGTACGTTCTTTCTTTTTAAGGATGTTCCAAACAGTTGATTTGGCCACACCTAATGTTTTTTCTATCCCTCTGATGGGTTTGTTTTGTTTTTTCAGCCTAATGATGGCTTGCTTCACTGATAGTGACAACTCTTTGGATCTTATATTGAGAGTTGACAGCAACAGATTCCAAATGCAAATAGCACACTTGAAATGAACTCTGGACCTTTTATCTGCTCCTTGTAAATGGGATAATGAGGGAATAACACACACCTGGCCATGGAACAGCTGAGCAGCTAATTGTCCCATTACTTTTGATCCCTTAAAAAGTGGGAGGCACATATACAAACTGTTGTAATTCCTACACAGTTCACCTAATTTGGACCCTCAAATTAAAGCTGAAAGTCTGCAGTTAAAGCACATCTTGTTTGTTTCATTTCAAATCCATTGTGGTGGTGTATAGAGCCAAAAAGATTAGAATTGTGTCAATATCCCAATTTTTATGGGCCTGACTGTAGGTAACAGTGTTGGCATATTGACATTATTGCATATTTGCTACAAGATTGAGTGTTACATTCTTATGACCTTCTTGGTTTTGCTAAAATGCATTCTTCAATGTTGGCATGTCTAGCTAGGCTCTGAACCCCCAAGTCTGGCACCCCTCTTGGGATCAATCTGTGGTCTAGACTCGGAGGTCCCGACCTATCAATGCAGTTTAAGGCAATCGATAGTTCAGAAATAATTCTGAGACTTGGATGTGTTTCTCAAGTAACCAGATATTTGGGATAGTAAAACAAATAAAACAAATATAACATAACTAGAAATGAAACATAACTAGTAGCTGCAGTCAGTGTCCACTTATTCCTGAGATGTTATTTGATTTATCCAAGCTGTTTCATACCATTTGTGCCATAGTTCCTATTTGGCCTTACAAGGTAGGTAAATTCCCCGTGAGGAGGTAAAGTGGCATGGGTGTGGGTAGTTTTAATAATTTCCCAGACATTTCCCAGATAGAGGGAGCTGATTTATCTTTCCAGTGGCAAACTAGTACCAGTCTTACACTCAGGAATACATGAGATACAATAGTTCTTTGTTCCTTAGGTATCTCATCCATTCCCAGGGACAGTATTGCTAAAGCTGGGGAGTGAGAGATATTTATACCTAGGATTCTGGTGAGCTTTCTGAAGGTAGCTGACCATAAGGAGTACACTGCTGGGCATGTCCAAAGCATGTGTAATAGTGTTCCCACTGCTCCGCAGTCTCTCCAACAGGATGGAGAGGCCTGTGGAATGAATTTGGAGATTCTGTACGGGGTTAAATACCACCGCAAGAGAATCTTTTGGTACATCTCCCAGAGGTTTGCGCTTTTAGTGGACTCATAGGTTATTTTTAATGCTTGTTGCCATTGTTCCGTTGTGAACCCGGTGTGTAGGTCTTTTTCCCATGCCTGGATATGCGATGTTTTGGTAAAGTAAGTCTTATTATGTAGTGTTTTATATAAGAGGGATATACCTCTAGTTTTGGCCTCTGGTGTTCTATAGTATTGAGCTATATTTCATGGAATGGTCGCTGAGGTGGTGGGTTTGGATTTAATAAAGTGCGCCATCTGTAGGTAAGTATAGTGTTCTGAACTGGGCAGACCAAACTCTATCTGTAGTGCTCTGAAAGCCTTAGTGGTTGGCCCTATCGTTATGTTGTCCACGTCTTTTAACCCTTGACGCAACTATGCCTTGAGTTTTATGTTCGGGATCAGTAGAGGCAAGCTATTTAGATGAATGGGTAGTGCTATAGCCTTTGTTTCTGTAGTGGAGGTTGTATGTAGGATGTGCCAAGCCTCAATTGATGCTTTTACAGTAGGGGATAAAGTTTTGTCCACTTTAGTGAGATATTGACTGGCTATTAAGAAGTGGTGTGTATTGTATCCTGTGACCTGGTAGTTTTCCAGGTCTACCCATCTGTTATCTGGGTGTTGTTGGAACCAAGCCTTAAGCTGGGCCAAGATTGCTGCTGAGTGATAATCTTTTAATTTTATTAACCCCACTCCTCCAGCCTCCCTAAAGTTTTTGAATGCACACCTTGCCTTTTTACCCTGCCACAAGTACTGGTTTATGGTGGATTGTGCTTTTTTTAAAGAAGGAACTGGGTACTGGTATTGGCAATGCCCTAAATAGGTACAGGAATTGAGGCAAGATATTCATTTTAAAGGCGGCCAAGCGCCCCGACTACGACGGCTTGCCTAGTGATATATTTTGCAATTTAGAGCAGAGTTCATTGAGGAGGGGGATGTAGTTCACCTTGAACAGATCTTCTGGGTTCGGTGTTAGTGTAATACCCAAGTATTTAACGCCTGTATCAGACCATACATAAGGGATGGAGTTGCTTCATTTCTTTCTGATCTGCGGTGAAATACCCAATCCCAACACGTATGACTTTGTATCATTCACTTTATAATAAGAGACCTGATTGAACAGTTTCAATGCTGTGTGTACCGAAGCCAGGGATTTCTCCACATCTGTGAGCATAAGGATTATGTCATCAGCAAATAAGCTGATTGTGTGAGATAATTTGTGGCTTCTAACCCCAGATATGTCTGGGTGAGTTCGGATGTATGTGGCAAGTGGTTCCATTAGTAAGGTAAAAATTAATGGAGATAGCGGGGACCCCTGGCGGATCCCGTTTGTGATGTCAAAGAGGGTGGATAATACCCCTGAAGTGTATACCCGTGCGGATGGTGCGATATACAAGGCCATTATAGCTGAGTAAGGCCGACAGAGTTTTCGCTAAGTATCCCCAGTGTATGCGATCAAAAGCCTTCTCTGCATCCAAAGCAAGGAGCAGAGAAGGCTTCTTTTGTTGGTTAATACAGTGGATTATGTTGATAAGTCGCCTTGTGGCATCTGTGGTCTGTCGGCCTCTGGTGAATCCCGATTGATCTGGATTAATTAGAGAGGGGAGTATATCTTGCAATCGGAGGGCGATAAGTTTGGCATATAATTTAAGGTCATTGTTTAAGAGTGTGATAGGTCAAAAATGTTGGCGTGATGATGGGTCTTTCCCTGGCTTGGGTAGGAGTTATGATCATTGCCTGAAGCATTTCCTGGGGGAAGGAGGAAGAGGCAGCAGCGGCATTAAAGATGCATTCCAAATAAGGTGTCAGAATGTGCTTAAAGGACTTATAATATTCCCCTATGAAACCATCCGGGCCTGGGGATTTATTGTTTGGTAGTAATTCAATTGCTTTCTGTATTTATTAAGGTTGAAATGGGGTGTTTAGTTTTGTTAGTTGGTGAGGAGTCAATTGGGGAGGGGATACTTTGTGCAGAAAGGAGTTGATCAATGTGGGTGTTGGTTGAAATGTGTCTGGATCTTTGTTGAGGTTGTATAGTGAACCATAGTTTGTGCTAAAAGCATCCGCTATGTCTTTTGGGTGGTGATGTTCCTTTTTGGTGCGTGGGTGAATTAAGTGTGATATTTTTGTTTTATATCTACAGCCTGGCAGGCGCTGTGCTAGTACCAGCCGTATTGCCCATGGTGTAAAACTGCATCTTAAGCCTTCTAGAGGCCTTCTCAAAACTGTCTAGTAATAGTGATCTAAGATCTAGGTGGAGTTGTGTCAGCTTTTTGGAAGTGTTAGGGGAAGATGTTTGTTTGTTAGCTGTGTCTAAAGTGTAAATTTTGTCTGTTATTTTTTTGATTCGTTTTTGTTGCTGCCTCTTAACATCTGCCCCCAGTTTAATAAAAACCCCTCTCATATACGCCTTATGGGCGTTCCACAACATAAAGTTATCTTCTACTGTGGTGTCATTATCTGAAAAAAAGTTCTGTAGATGATCTTCTAGGATTTTCTTGGATTGGGGTCTCTGTAGTAAGGAGGGATTTGCCCTCCATATTGGAGCAAATGCAGTGGATAGGGAATCTTCTAGTATAATAGTTACTGATGCGTGATCTGTCCATGTGATCGTATTTATTGAGCATGCAGATATTTTGGACAGTATCTGCAGGTCTACTAAGAAGAAGTCTAAGCCTGAGTATGTATGGTGTGCTGTTGAGAAGAAGGTATAGTCCTTCTCTCCTGGGTGTAGGCATCGCCAGGCATCAAAAAGGTTATTTTGGTGAATCCAATTTTGTAGAGAAGGGTGGTTCCTTTTAAGTGATGCTGTGGAATCTATGGTTGGATCAGCCGTGCAGTTCAAGTCTCCACAAATTATCAATGAGCCTCTTTGGTGTTTCCGAATTTTCCTCCTTAGTTTGTTCAGGAAACGCACCTGGTGGGAGTTCTGTGCGTAAATGTTTGCGATGGTATATGTTGTTGAATTAATGTCACAAACCAAAAGGAGATATCGTCCTTGTGTGTCTTTGATTTCTTCATGCAGTGTGAAGGAGACCGTGTCCCTCATTGCAATGGGAACTCCTCTCTTCTTTACATCTGCATTGGCCGTGAAGATGTATGGGAAGCTTTTATGTGTGCATTTGGGCGGTGATTGAACATCAAAATGTGACTCCTCTGCACAAAGGATGTCACACTTAAACTGTAATGCTTCATCCCACATGGATCTCCTCTTAGCTGGATGATTGAGACCCCTTGTGTTAATTGTGAGGAGTTTCAGTCCCATGTTGATGTGTTAAAAGGTAAGTGGGTTTCATACCTTGTCATACATTGGGTTGGGTCTCCCACCAGTAGTTGAAGTAGGTACATATTCTCTTCACTGTGTGTTTTAATGTCCAAATGAAAGTCATACTCCCAGTTTCCCAGGCAAGTAACGGGGTCCCCCTGTTGAGAATGTAAGTGAGTTTTGAAGTGTGTCTCACTTGTGCTTTTTTCCCCAGTCAGGTTCATCCAATATGCGCTCGGGTCTTTGCCGTGCTTTAGGCTGGTTCCAGAGGTATTTAGCACTGGCTGCAGCAAATGAACAAAAAATATAGAGCAAAAAAATCATTGAACAAACAAAGGTGAAAACAAAACATTCAACAGTCAATGGTGGGTATACAATACCCGGGTGCAGCTTGTGCTGCTCAGCATCATTAAGGGGTTAAGTCTGTGTCAGGAGAGGAGGTTCAACAGCTCTGTGGACATCAGGGATTTCTGTTTTGTGTATCCATCCTTAGGTAAGGCTTTTGGACTTTTTGGCTGTAACCACCTTCCAGTCAGGTTCAACAGGTGGAATATTAGGTTTACCCATGGGGTTGTTGGTTGGCTTTGGGGCAATTTGCCATTTTTTAAATAAGGCCAATCCTTTCTCCAGGGAATCCACAACATGTGCGGTGCCATCTTTAGTGACTGTTATTTTTGTGGGGTACCCCCATTTGTATCTTATATTATGGTTTCTGAGAGCTTTGGTTATGGTATTGAGGCTTTTCCTCTTCTGTAAGGTATACTGCGACAGGTCTGCGAAGAATTGGAGTTTCTGGCATGATGGAGGTATATTCTCTCCTTTGCGCATTGCTGTCATTAGTTTTTCCTTGATATGATAAAAATGTAAATGCAGAATCACATCCCTAGGGGTTTGATCAGAAAGGTATGTTGGCTTTGGTAGACGGTGGATTCTATCGATGATTATGTCCAGGTCTGTGAGATCTGGTATTAATCCCTTGAAAAGGTTAGTGGTGTAGGCCCAGAGGTCTCCCCGCTGTGCTGTCTCCGAAATACATCTAATTTTAAAATTGTTCCTTCTACTTCTGTCCTCCATGTCCGCCATTTTGGCTTTTAGGGCCTCCATTTCACTTTCCTTGGAGTCATGAGCATCCACTAAATCGTTGATAGTTGATGCAAATTCCCCATCTTGGATTCTACATGCTCCACTCTGTTTTCCACACCCTGTATTTCCCTATGGAATCGTTGCATGCATGAGACCATATCTGCTTGCAGTGAGCTTCTCAGGGAAAGCAGCATATCTTTTAGAACTGAGTTCAGCAATTTAGCTTTGGCCAGGCTCGCAGATTGGGGTGTAGAAGGGTAGGATTCTGGGTTATGATTGGGGCTTCTATTGATCACTTTTGGGCCTGGATTAGGTGGTAGGGCAGTGAGAGTGTATGCAGGGGTGGATGACGAACCAGTGCCATTTTGCCTACCTCCGTCCTGGGCCTGTGTGAAATACATAGTCAGTTTCTGTGGCTTCCTTTCCTCCTTACACTTCCTTGTCATTGTCCCCGGGTTCCAGGTGTACAGATCACCCCGTTCGGGTGGATGATGTCGGATCTGGATATCTGCTGTGTGCCGCTGGTCATCCCTGGTGAGCAGAGCTCCTCTCTCAGGCTGCCATTACAGTCCACGGCCGGCCACGCCCCCGACCTGATTTATTTAAAGCAAATATATGCAATTCAATATTAGGGTATTACATGGATAATAATGTGACTATATTGTGTTTTTTTTTACTGCTACCCCCCCTTCTCCCACCCTCCCCCTCTTCCTTCTCTCCGTCCCCCCCTCCCTCCCTCCTCTTCCCTCCCTCACGAAGCATGGGCAATTTATTATTCCAACAGGTATCTGGGTGGAGTACCACTGCTCGGTGGTTGTGGCTCCACTTCCTCCACATAGGTTAGGCCTTCTCCTGCTCTCCCCCTTTGGTAGATCGGAGGGGGGTCTGTAGGAGGCGGCAAGCTCAAGTTGAGCTGTTAGATAGGTGTGAGTGGTAGTCTCGGTGCTACCAGAGAGGGGGTTGTGTCCGGGTTGTGTGTTGTGGTTTTTTTTCACTTCTTTGACAACAGAGCAGAGAACCAAATATGTTAAAGATAAAATGTCTATCTTTGAATGTGAATGGCTTAAATATCCCAGAGAAGCATACAATGTTTTTATGCGACCTGTGGCGCATGAGGGCGCAGGTTGTGTTTCTACAGGAAACCCATTTCCAATTGGGAAAGGTGCCCACAGTTCAGAGCCAACACTATCCCCACATGTTCCACAGCTCCTCCCCTACATCAAAAGACAAGGGGGTGAGTATATTGCTTTCTGGGTCGATCATCTGGTCCCCAAAGGACCAGGTGTGTGATCCGGCAGGACGCTTTTTATTTCTCAAAGAAGACTTGGCAGGATGCAGGGTTACGTTAGTTTCTATTTACCTGCCTAACCAAACACAGCTAAGGTCCTTGGAGGGAATTATTAATGCTCTCCAAGACTTTATGGAAGAGGGTCTGATCATATGGGGTGACTTTAACATGGCATTCGAACCACTATTAGACATTTCTAGGTTGGCCTAGGTAGGACATCTGTCCTACCCTTACCGTAGACGGGTGAAAAAAGCTTTACAATCATTGCGGTTAATTCATATATGGCGAATTCAACACCCCAAAGACCGAGATTATACTTTTTTCTCATTCCCACATAACAGCTATTCCCGTATAGATTATGTAATGGTTTCTCATAATCTTTTAACAAATGTAGTGAGCTCCTCACTTGGCACGCAGACGCTATCTGACCATGCGCCAGTCCTAATGGAACTCTGCTGAGAGAATTCAGGCGCGAGAGTCTGGTCATGGAAACTAAACGAATCTCTGATTCAGGAAGGACCTCTTAGGGAGGAACATTCAGAAGTTTTGAACTGAATTTTTCATGAAAATGACAGAGGGTATATCTCCACTAGTGCTATGGGAAACTCATAAATGTATTGGCTTGTTGATTCAAAAGGCTTCAGAAGCAAAGAAAAAGAGGCAGGCCATATTTCTAGGCCAGCTTAAATAAGTAGCTGACCTTGAAATACTTCATAAAAAATCTCTCTCACAGTCAGTGGCAATAGATCTCAGGATTCAATGTGAAAAATTAGCGTCATTGCTTTCACATGATGCAAAAATACACAGACAAAGGTTCAGAAATATTCACTACAAACAAGGGAATAAACCAGGGAGATTATTGGCAAACTCGCTTCAGGAAGCTACCCTTAGGAGTTATATCCCACACATTAACTCAGACAAGGGAGAGAGGTGCTATACGTCTCACGATATAAAGAAGGTTTTCAGGGAATATTATCTCTCATTTTACAATTTATCAGCCCCTCTAACAATTGATCAGCAAACAGAGAGATGACAGCAAATAAGGGAATATCTGATTTCGTCTGGAATACCCATTTTTGGGGAGGAGATCAGCCGATCTCTGAATGCTCCCATCTCAATTAATGAGTATATGATGGCAACTAAGCTACTTAAGCCCCATAAGGCCCCAGGACGGAGTATTATAAGACCTTCACTCAAATATTAGCCCCTAGATGTATTACAGTAATTCCGAAAGATGGCAAGAAACGATCAGCCTATCTCTTTATTAAAGCGGAGTTCCACCCTAAAGTGGAACTTCCGCTGGTTGGATTCCTCCCCCCCTCAGGTGTCACATTTGGTACCTTTCGGGGGGGAGGGGGAAGAGGACACCTGTCTTTAGACAGGTGTCCTTTTCCACACTTCCGGGAGCTCTGGCCGGCGGACGCGGCCGCTGACGTCAGAAGCCCGGCTCCCTCCTCCCTGCTCGCTCTGCTACTGCCCGCCTGGCCTGTAGCAGAGCGCGGCGGAGCTCGCGCATGCGCAGTAAGGTGCCCGGCGTGAAGCTGTACTGCTTACACGTCCGGGTTCCCTTACCCGCGATGGAGGCGGCTGCACCCGTCCCCCGATCCGACATCGCTGGACTCCAGGACAAGTAAGTGTCCTAATATTAAAAGTCAGCAGCTACTGTATGTGTAGCTGCTGACTTTTAATTTTTTTTTAGCCCTCGGACCTCCGCTTTAAATGCCGATATTAAAATTTTTACAGGAATCCTGGCATCCAGATTACAACCTCAGCTTCAGAATGTCATCCACCCAGATCAATGCCCACCAAAGAGACAAAGGACAACACCACTAGGGCACTGGACATTATATATTTGGCTCATTCTCGGAAAGTCCCTCTATCTCTGTTTTCATCCGACGCGGAAAAAGATTTTGATAGGGTGGATTGGCTTTTTCTGAAGGAGACGTTGGATTATATAGGAATAGGAGAGGCCTGTTAGGAAAAGCCTGTCTGTTCCTGGGGTTATGCCGCTATTGGGCGCGCTCGCGCGCATTCATGCACGTCCGCGTGCGCGCATGCGACGCAAATGGCGCCAAACAATGCTATTTGAACTTCCTGCACCTGTCAGCAAGTCCTGTCTGTTCGACAGCGTCTGAGTACCTGTGAGCTGCAGCTTTGTTCCCTGATACCTGTTCCTGAATTTTTCCTGCCTTTGTGATCCAACCCAGCTTGTCCTGACCTGCTATCTGTCTGCCTGCACCGACCCCGGCTATCAATGACCATCATGCTTGCCTGACCCCTTTGTACTGTACCACCAGCCCGTTAACGAACCCTGTTTGGACTTTGACCATTCTCTGCCTGACCCTTCTGTACCTTGCTTGTCCGCCAGTTGCTGACCCAGCCAGCATGACCATCCATCTGCCTGCACGACTATCTGGAGCTTCACACCACCACCAGTGACCATCCAGCCCTCGTGCCACCCCGCACTCTGGGACTTCCTGTTTATACTACCAGGGGTGTAAGAGTGGTTGTTCCCTGCATAAGACAGCCATGTCCGAGTCTGCTCAGGGAACACCCTCTGCCATGAACAAGCTGTGCGCCCACTTGGCCGGGCTCACACAAGCCGTAAAGAACTTGCAGGACGGCTACACCCCGCTGCAGGAACAAGTGCGCGAACTGTCCGCACCATCTGCATCCGGAAGCGGAACTGCAGCAGGTCACACCATTGTGGCACTGCCATTGGAGCCTAAGGTCCCCTTGCCTGACAAGTTTGTGGGGGATCGGAGCAAGTTCCGGACCTTCCGCAGCTCCTGCGAGTTGTACTTTGGCCTACAGCCACGCACCTTTTCTTTGGAAGCCACCAAGGTGGGCCTGGTGATCTCCCTGTTGCAAGCAGAACCACAGACATGGGCCCATCGACTCTGGGAACAGCGGGCACCCAAATTAGCTACCCTGCAGGATTTCTTTGATGCCATGGCCAAGTTGTATCAGGACCCTCACCTTGCAGCCACCGCCGAGGCCACCCTGCATACCCTGCAGCAGGGTCGGCGCACCGCGGAGGACTATGTGGCGGAGTTCCGGCGTTGGAGTGCTGACACTGCCTGGAATGATGCAGCACTCTGCTACCAGTTCCGCCTAGGACTTTCTGAGCCACTGAAAGACGAGCTTGCCCGTGTCGGGGTGCCTGGCACCCTAGAAGCCTTAATTAACCTGGCCATTCAAATAGACCGAAGGCTCAGGGAACGCCGAGCCGAACAGGTTGCAGGCACTTCCGTGGGACCCCGTCTAATCTGGAAGATGAAACAACTTGTGTAATTACACAAAGAAGCCCATATATGGGACACTCAGGGCATAAAATAAATAACGAATTTTATTGAATACCAATGACTAAAATTGCATAGACAAACCATTTACCATTGAAGCACACCGGTTAAAATGACAACGTTGTCAGTACATAACGGGATGGGATCAGCCAGCTGTCACTCACATACTCCACCACACACCATGCATACAGTCACTGATGTGGATGGCACGTAATGGTTACACAGTCCTGTATGTATGACAGTCTGTCACGGTATACCCTCAAGGTCAGTGTATGGATGCAGCAAACTTAATATCCCATGAAGGAGGCTCCTGCTGGGTGATGATTACTGCTCTTGATGAACAACCACGTGTGCCCTAAATTAATGAAGTCCCTGTACAGGGAATGTTAAATTGGCATGTTCCAGGACGGGTGAGACGTCATTAGTCAATCATATCCCCAGCTAAAGCTGATGAAAAAATAGCCATCAAGCAGTATAGTCAAAGTTGCATGTGACTGTCGGTTGTGCTCAACATGCTACATATCTATTAATGAACTGCCGTAAGTGATTCCTGGTGGGGACCTGGAAGGCTCCTGGGTAGGCACTGATGCGGTGCAGTCACCAAGAAGGCATGAAGCCCATCCCGTGCCGTGGGATGGTTGTAGCTGTGATAGTAAATGGCAGAGTGTTGACAGGAGCGGAAGTTTATAGCAGCCGGCAAGGGGCAGCTAAAGTATATGGTGGGTGTGAGTGTATACAGTAGTTAGAGCTAAAAGCGGCCACTGAGTTCGCTCACCCGTCTTCGCTGGCTTGTCGGCAACGTCCTGTATGTGGATGCTCGGATGACTAGAGAGTCCAGTCAGAATTCGTGGGGGGCCCAGCGTGACCGCCGATATTGCCGATCCAGCGTGCAGGGCTGTGGGAGTGGCCGTAACGGTCACATGACAGGTCCAGGAGCCGAAATCACATGGGGGTGGTGGGGGTGAGCGGCTGAGGTGTCCCGAAGGAGTTGAATGACGTGAACGCTGACGCGTTTTGTCCACCAATCGTGGCCTTTCTCAAAGCAAGGGCGGGACTGAAGGCGGAGTGGTATATATACTACTTAGTAGCATTCAAAGAAAATAACAGTGGGTTGGTTTTGACTGCAGCAGCAAATTTAATTAGGCTAAAGACCCAGAAATCCATGGAGTTTCATGCGGATCTGTAAAATATGTATGTCACGTCAAACAGACGAAAAATACTTTCAAGAAAGAGGTAAAACTACTGAAAAGGGGATACATGACCACAATAAATGACAAGTGGGATCAAAGAGAAGAGACCAGGGGGAGGTCATGGGCTCCTGTTGCAGTGTGTGTACCCCAAGTGTACCTCCATAGTATACTGCAAAAGGTCACCATTCCTCCCCTATCAGGCCATACTGCGGATGGATACTGACCGTCTAGACTGAGGCAAAAGTCTCAGCCGGGCCAATATCGTCATGTAGGGGTCAAGCCTCCAGGAAAGCTGAGAGGTTACATTCTGTATTCTGTAAACCTCCCGGTACCATGTCCCGGGTCCCCAGCCATGTGGCTCCCATACCAGCGCTACCTGCGCCAATGCAGGGGCCTGAACCCATGCAGATTGGCCTCCTGCGCCCATCCCTCATGCCAGAGGAGAGACAGGGACGCCGGACACTCAGCCTGTGCCTGTACTGCAGTGAACCCGGACACATGGTGAGGACCTGCCCTGCCAAAGCCGGTAAGTGGCCTCACCAGGCTAACAGGGAAACCCCATCTGCCAATCACCATTTGTCTCACCTGACTCTCCTTGTCTCTTTACAGTTGCCCGAAGGGAGCGTCCAAGTCCCAGCGATTATTGATTCAGGGGCGTGTAGTTGCTCTGTGGACCAAGCCTTCGCTACACTACACCAGGTGCCCCTACGTCCCAAAGCTCACAAGATGACCATTCGCTTGGCCGATGGGAACGGCCATCAAATCGGGCCAGGTGACAATGGAGACCCAGCCAATTCCCATATCTACCACCGAAGGGCACCAGGAGCTCCTGATTCTTGACGTCATAGCGTCACCCCTGTTCCCCATCATCCTGGGGCTGCCTTGGCTCCGGGTGCATAGCCCCAGCATAGACTGGTCCTCCGGACTTATTCAATTCCCTTCTCCCTACTGTGGCCAACACTGCCTGCTTCCCTCCCGGAACGTTGGCCCATCTCTTCTTAGTTTGGACTCTGAACCAGATCCAGAAACCTGTGAAGCGGTGCCTCCCATGTACCACGAATAACTGGATGTCTTCAGCAAGAAGGGGGCAGACGAACTCCCTCCTCACAGACCTTATGACTGCCCCATAGAGTTGCTGCCAGGCACTGAGGTCCCCTTTAGTCCCATCTACCCGCTATCTGAACTGGAGTTAGCAGCTCTCAAAGCATATCTGGATGAAAACTTGGCCAAGGGGTTCATCAGACCATCTACCTCTCCCGCTGGGGCTGGCATTTTCTTTGTCGAAAAGAAAGATCACTAATTCCGTCCTTGCATAGACTATCGTGAGCTAAATCGGATTACGGTCAAAAACCGCTATCCTCTCCTGCTTGTTCGGGTACTGTTTCAAAGGCTTGGGTCGGCCACCGTGTTTACTACGCTCGATCTCAGAGGTGCATACAATTTAATCCGCATCAGAGAGGGCGATGAGTGAAAGGCCGCTTTCCGATCTCGTTTCAGCCATTACGAGTACCTTGTTATGCCCTTCGGGCTCTGCAATGCCCCTGCCATGTTCCAGCATCTGGTTAATGATGTATTCCAAAATTACTTGGATATCTTCATCATAATATATCTGGATGATATCCTGATTTCCTCTCCTTCCCTGGAAGAACATCGGAAACATGTGCGCTGTGTCCTGAGCCACTTGCGACAGCATAGACTATATGCGGAGGCTGAGAAATGTGCCTTTGAGCGCTATACCATCCAGTTTCTAGGACTGATTTTGTCGGTCTCAGGGGTCACCATGGATCCGCAGAAAGTTACCGCTATTCTGGACTGGCCGGCACCTGTGGATAAAAAAGGGGTCCAACGGGTTTGTTGGATTTGCTAATTTCTATAGGAGATTGATAAAGGGATTTTCGGCAGTCATCGCCCCCATCTCCCGTCTCACAAAGCAGGGTCAATGGTTACAGTGGTCACCCAAAGCCCAGGATGGGACTTCCCTCTAAAGGGACTTTTTACCTCAGCACCTATCCTGAAACATCTGGATGCCACGTTGCCCTATGTTAATATAGACAAGGAACAGGTTGTGGCGCCCTTAATACAAAACATGCAAATAACTAAGTGCAAATATTTAGGTTGTGCAGCCCACCTAAATCACAGACAATATTAACTGTCTGGGATCAAACAGTGAAAAAATATTTAAAAAATGGTGTATAGGCACTCACCTAACAATTAGCATTCACATTCTGAAAGGTGCTTACATAAATACATAATTGATTAAGTGTTTCACCCTTACCGCAATAATAAACAAAAACCCAAGTTCAGGGTAAGATTGCTGGATTTCACCTCCACAATAACAAAAGGTGATTCTGTGATGGTTAATTAGACAATTAAGAAACAAAATAGATACTTATACTCCAGTGTTTCAAAATTCAAGTTCCACATGCAGAGACAGGAACTTTCATTGCTATTACGTATCCTTTGGAACCCCTGTTGTTTAGCTCCGCTCACCATCCACGGTTTATACCAAATATTGGCCCGAATTACAATGTTACAAAAGATTCATTGACAATATATTAGTAATTTGGAACGGATTTGAAGAGAGATTGCAAAGTTTTTTAACATCCCTTAACCAGAATAAGTACAATATCAAATTGACTGCAAATTGGAGTAGGGAAATTATCCACTTCTTAGACTTAACTCTGTTTAGGTGTGGAAAGTCCCTGTACTCTAAAACATACTTCAAAGAGGTGGACAGGAATGGCTATGTCTCCAAAAAGAGTTGCCATACCAAAAAGCCAATTTATTTGTATACGGAGAAACTGTCAGCTTTTATCCGATTACCATGTAGAATCAGAAAAACTAATAGAAAGATTCCTTTAGAAAGGTTACAGAAAGAAAAAATTACAAGCAACAAGAGATCTGGTAGCCAAATTAAATAGAGACTCGCTTCTACAAGGAAAACGTTTGAAAACTGGAACCTCTGATCTAGCATTCATTATGGACTTCCATACTGACTATAGAAAAGTCGAAAAAGTAATTCGGAAACATTGGCCTATACTTCTTAAAGACATTTCTCTTCAGAAATGACTCCCAAAAAAGCCATCCTTCATATATCGAAGGCCACCAAATCTATGTAATCGGATTGCAAGGAATGTGATGGATCCCCCTAGAAGAATCACCACATTCCTAGAGAGAAAAGGGTTTTTCAGGTGTGGAAAATGCAAATCATGCAAATCCACAGGTGATAAAAGAAGAAAAGTGTTGTCCTTCGGAGACACCAAGGATCAGAACTACAGGATTGACAAACTCATCACATGCCAAACTCGTTATGTAACGCATTGCTCACATGTTCTTGCAGCTTGAATTATGTTGGAAGAACGACTAGACCTTTGTATAAAAGGATAAATGAGTATGTTTATACCATCCAAAAAGGCAGTTTGAAACATAACATCTCTAGACATTTTAGAGAAAAACATGATAGGGATCCCAAGCAGCTAAAGTTTATAGGAATCGATCGAGTTTTTAGAAATTGGAGAGGGAGTGATTTGACTAAACAGATTTCACATAGATCTGAATTGTTATATCTCCAATGAATAACTAGGTATGTGGAGTAGTGAAAGGGGAGAGAGAGGGGGGTGGGTGTCCCCTCAGCCTAAAGGTCGGGGCGTTGCTCCCCCCCTTTCTCTCTTTATTTATTTGTTCCACCTCTTGGGAACTAACTAGGAGATGATTGCCTCTTCCTTCTCTTTCTGGTACTCTTCCTTTTTTAAAATAATGTTTTAAAATATTTTTTTTCTTAGATTTAAGTTGTTACACAGTTCTAGTTGATTCCCATTGCCAGTACGCTTATGCTATGTGCAGAAGCTAGAGATTCCGTATGACTAGACTAAATGCATCCATACAATCTTTTTAGTATTCATACACTATTATAACTCCTTTTCTTTTTTATGTTCTGATGTATATTGAAAACTTCAATAAAATACTTCAACAAAGAAAAATATTTTTTTTAAATATTTGTTCCTGGAGCTGTCGAATAGGGGGAGAGGAGAGAGGGATCACTGTCATTTTGAGGAGGGTCCCCCCTTTTTTCTCTGTCCTTTTCTCCCTATCCTCTTTTATTCAGGTTTCTTTTAGTTGGTGGGCTATTCTATCTGGATATACTAGAGCAAATTTCGAATAGATTGGAAGGAGGATGTAATATCCATATATATATATATATATATATATATATATATATATATATATACATAGAGTT
>BLSH010448804.1:231522-241661 GCA_018402905.1 Glandirana rugosa | reverse complement strand
GTTGAACATGGTCTCACTACCCTTCTCTTTTCATACCTCTTCCTTTCCTTGACGAGTACTAAGTTTCGTATGGTGGAGTAGTCACTTCGTACCACCACCATCACAGTACCGCACCCGTACATACCGACAGTTACCTTGACCAAGAGAACATAAATAACTACTACACTGACGACTGTTTTCGTCGTCCTTTTTAAGACTTCACAAAACCCGTTATAATAGACGAGTATAAGTCTGTTTACGAAGTCTTGAGTAACCTGCCGCGAAGTGTCACGTCTACCTGTTACTGGGTTTCGTATGACGCTTTCATTGGTTGTTCTTGGGGCATTTTCCCTTCAGTTTTGTCTTGAGCAAGTGAAATGCATGCTCAATCGGATTCAGGTCAGGTGATTGACTTGGCCATTGCATAACATTCCACTTCTTTGCCTTAAAAAACTCTTTGGTTACTTTCGCAGTATGCTTTGGGTCATTGTCCATCTGCACTGTGAAGCGCCGTCCAATGAGTTCTGAAGCATTTGTCTGAATATGAGCAGATAATATTGCCCAAAACACTTCAGAATTTTTCCTGCTGCTTTTGTCAGCAGTCACATCATCAATAAATACAAGAGAACCAGTTCCATTGACAGCCATACATGCCCACGCCATGACACTACCACCACCATGCTTCACTGATGAGGTGGTATGCTTTGAATCATGAGCAGTTCCTTTCCTTCTCCATACTTTTCTCTTCCCATCACTCTGGTACAAGTTGATCTTGGTCTCATCTGTCCATAGGATGTTGTTCCAGAACTGTGAAGGCTTTTTTAGATGTTGTTTGGCAAACTCTAATCTGGCCTTCCTGATTTTGAGGCTCACCAATGGTTTACATCTTGTGGTGAACCCTCTGTATTCACTCTGGTGACCTCTTCTCTTGATTGTTGACTTTGACACACATACACCTACCTCCTGGAGAGTGTTCTTGATCTGGCCAACTGTTGTGAAGGGTGTTTTCTTCACCAGGGAAAGAATTATTCGGTCATCCACCACAGTTGTTTTCCGTGGTCTTCCGGGTCTTTTGGTGTTGCTGAGCTCACCGGTGCGTTCTCTCTTTTTAAGGATGTTCCAAACAGTTGATTTGGCCACACCTAATGTTTTTGCTATCTCTCTGATGGGTTTGTTTTGTTTTTTCAGCCTAATGATGGCTTGCTTCACTGATAGTGACAGTTCTTTGGATCTCATATTGAGCGTTGACAGCAACAGATTCCAAATGCAAATAGCACACTTGAAATGAACTCTGGACCTTTTATCTGCTCCTTGTAAATGGGATAATGAGGGAATAACACACACCTGGCCATGGAACAGCTGAGCAGCCAATTGTCCCATTACTTTTGGTCCCTTAAAAAGTGGGAGGCACATATAAAAACTGTTGTAATTCTTACACGTTCACCTGATTTGGATGTAAATACCCTCAAATTAAAGCAGAAAGTCTGCAGTTAAGGCACATCTTGTTTGTTTCATTTTTCAAATCCATTGTGGTGGTGTATAGAGCCAAAAAGATTAGAATTGTGTTGATGTCCCAATATTTATGGACCTGACTGTATATTACGTTGTAACAAAAAAAAAAAAAAAAAAAGAATGTGGCCTGCCAAGCTTATTTGACAAGAAACAAGAAAATAATTTTCAGTAGTAAATTTGAAATGCATAGTAACAGAATTGAACCCTTTACATTAGTAACAAGTGTGGAGATGGTTGCTTAAATTGGTGTTTATTGGAAAATTGCAAACTTACATGGGTGGTCAGTATAAGTGGGGGATCGATTCACCATTACTCACTGCTGAAAAAACACCTAGCAACCTTAAGAGAAACCCTAGTGTACCACATAACCCTAGTAGAGAAAGGCTGTTGTAGAATATATTTGCATATGACTTGTGCACTTCCTGTAAAGGAAGAATTTTGTATTGTAATAATAGAGCAAATTCCCATTCTTTCTTTTCATTACAGGGTCCCTTTATTTAAAATCTGGCATTTGCTCCAAAATAGATAGTGTTGAAAATGGAAAATTGCATCAAATATTTACCGTAATTTTCCTTTCCTGACGGCAAACCATGGCAGCATACTAGTGATAGAGCTCCGCCTCTTGACCACTCCCTCAGGACCAGTGAATAGCATAAAAAAAGGAGTTGTTTGACGCCCCCCATTCTTTGCAACAAGTCACACACATGGGTGTATTTGATACAATTTTCCATTTTCCTGACGCCAACATGGCAGCATACTAGTGATAAATAGCTAGCTGACAGGGTGGGTACTGCTTAACATGAATCAAATTTATTTAAAATCATAACGGAAGACTGGATTGCTCTGCTTCCGAAATCTACTGAAGACAAGGTGCCTAGGTCAATTCAATAGTGTCTTAAGAAGGTGTTTTGAGAAGACCAAGATGCTGCCCTACAGATGGTTTCCATGGATACATTCAAGAGCACCGCTCATGAAGCTGCCACCGTCCTGGTGGAGCGTGCAGTCACCACTGCTGGAAGTTCACAACCCCTCGCTCGGTATGCTCTGCGTATGAGCCTCCTTCCCCTGGTACCTCCTGGCTGGGATTATAAAGAGTTTTTCTGAAGATCTAAATGGTGCAGTAACCGATAAGTATTTTCTTAATGTCCTGGAAACATCTAGTTCATGCAGGTTTCCTGAGCATTCTTCTGGGAAGCTGGGCAAAGCCCAAATGCCATGCTGGTGGAAGGTTGTCGCTGCATTCATAATAAAGTGGTTGACCGGTCTTAATTCGACTTGACCTGGGAAGAATCTTATATGCTGCTCTGAGGCTCCCAGGGCTTGAAGCTCTGACATTCTCCTTCCAGAAGTAATTGCTGTTAGAAAAACTGCTTTATACATTATGTCCCAAAGAGAACAGTCTTTGATTGGAGCAAAGGGATGGCCCGATAGAAAGCCTAGTAAAACTGACAGATCCCATTGGGGGAACACTCTTCTGTTCGGTGGGCAAATCTTGATTAAAGCGTTTGTTAACCCCCCAAAAAATGCTGCTCCTGTCTCTTTAATGTGCAATTAGCAGCATGGTGCTTTTGCTTTTTAAATGATCCCTCTCTATCCCCTAAAATATCTGTTTGATAATGCCAGGTCATAACTTCCTCCCTGAGTGCTGACTCCCCTTGCTTATCCTGAGAGCTCGTAGTCTATGCAGGCTATGTCAGTCCCAACTCTCCTATCTCCTGTGTGCCTGCCTTCAACCCCCCCCCCCTCCTCCCCCTCCCTCCTCCTCTTGTAGCTTCTCCCCTCTGCTCTCATAATTAACTCTAAAAGCTCCTATCCATCTGTATTAGAAGAGGAAGTTCACCCGGTGTCTGTGTTATATCAGAAATATTCTTATCTATATAAATAACACAGCACGGCTCGGTCTCTCTAGCTGACATCAGCAGCAGTGCTCAGCCCCTCCCTCAGAACTTCTGAGCTGAGAGAAAAGCACAAAAACTACAACTGCTCCTAGTAAGAAGGTGTGATATTGATATTTATAATATCGCCAATATTTGTACCTTTAATGAGCTGAGGCTAAGGCCCATGTCTAGGCGTGATTGGAGGAAGTCCAAAACTGCTGATAGCGGTGGCGCTGCAGGATTTAGGTTTCTTTCGGCCAGCAGCAGTGCGAATTTGTCTCATATCTTAGGAGTAGACATTGTTAGTAGTGGGCTTTCTGGCTTTTAGTAAGGCGGAAATAACTTCAGAGGAGCATCCTAATCTCTCCAGCCACCCCCTCTCAACAATCAAGCCCGAAGTTCCAGCCTGCATATGTTCGGGTGCAGGAACCTTCCCTGTACCAGTAGGTGTGGGAATACTGGAAGGGGGATTGGACGCTGTTTGCTGAGGTGTATTGCCAAGGGGAACCAAGGCCTCTGTGGCCAGAATGGAAGGATGGCTATGGCTGTCACCTGTTCTTTCAATAGCCTCAGGAGGAACCTCATAATTAGAGATGTTGGAGGAAAGGCGTAAGCCAGACTGCAATTCCAGGGTGCAACCAGTACATCTGTTCCCTCAGTCTGGGGATGCGGAAATCTGGACAGGAATCTCTGGAACTTGCTGTTGTTGTGGGACCCCACCTGTGAACACTCTGGGATCCAAGGCCCATTCCCTATGATCCAGGAACTGTTGTGACAGAAGATCCTCCTGTACATTCAACCTCCCAGGGAGGTAGACCGCCCTCAGAGAATGTAGGTGAACTTCTACCCAAGCCATTATGGGTTCTACTTCCATCAGCAATGTGCTGCTGTGAGTTCCCCCCCCCCCGGTTTTGAAGGCCACTGCTGCCCTGTTGTCCATCTGCAAAGTTACTGAATGAATCCTGATCCTGTGGTGCAGAGCCAGAAGGGCCGGAAATGTCACTTGTAACTCCAGCACATTGGAGACCATTCCCTTGGCGGGGACCTGCCTTGGACCGACTGACCTTCGCAGTGCACTCCCCAACCTGCTTCTCTGGCATTGGTCGTAATAATGGTCCAATTCAATGCACCTAAGGGCTGTGATTTCTTCAGAGACGCCTTCCTCAGCCACCACTGCAGGCTCCTTCTCATAGCGAAATACACTAATCAAATGTACCAAGCTCTGCTTCCTCCATTGTGTTAGGAAGCCCAGATGAAACGGAGGTGCCAGTGGGCACATGGTAGAAGCGAAGGGTTGTGGGACTTTGAATGAGAACATGTGGCCATGAATCTCCATCCCTATTGAATACACAAAGAGGAAGGGTCGGGACTTTAAATGGGGTATGTGTGAGGGAACTAAAGGGAAAATAGTGTATATCGAATAGTATATATGTATTTATTGTCTTAGCCATTTGTCTCAGCCATATAACAATACCATACAGTGATGGTTACATAACACTTGGTAAACACATAGCAGCATATTGCAGACCATATGCATAAACATATTATCTTGAAAAAATAGTTAGAGTTACCATGAGGTAAAATTCATAAATACATGGTAAATCCTAAAAGTCGATGTAGTGCATCAAGTACAAGCCCAACACGTTTCATGGCAGAAGGAACACTCTTCAGGGGTGGATGCCTAACAAAGGAGATCTAGAGGAAGACATGGGCATATAACGTAAGTATAATTGGTACACCTCACAAGGGGAAGCCATACAACTAGATGGAAATGGTCTATAGATGTAAAATGAAACTAGTGTTACTTACATATAGAGCATAGGACAAGATTGAGGGCTGAGGCGTGTGGACTGGCACAGGTGCCTGCACCGGAAGCCGAGGCGGGTTCATGATGTGACAGGGAATGTGGTGGTAGTTCCCAGCAATTTGTTTTCCAATTAATGAGGGAACAAGGGCTCTAACCTAAAGTAAATATATAACATGTGACAAGTGTACTCCAACTGAAACTGATGGTTGCACCGATTGAAGTACCAGAGTAGTGGGAATCATTAGATGTGTCGACAAATGCATGCTGGAAGGGTGAGAAAAAGTAAGTGCTGGAAGGTATAGCAGAAGTGTGGAGTTATGTGACCAGGAGAAAGACTGGAGAGAAAGATGAAGCAAAAGTGCAAGTGCATAAATGAGAGGAATGACGAAACACAGACTCACAGCATGTGAAGGCTTGGTGTGTTCCTGAAAGCACCATATGGACCCACCAGCGTCATGCAGAATGACATAAAGTGGAAATGCCTGGTATAGAGTGATGGCCGCCGCTCATATAGGTCCAGGCATGTATCCCCATCTTTCAGCCTAGATTGGTAAACACGCTCAGACAACACAGCACCACGAGGACGCCGGATGTGCGGGCGGATGCGTGATGCCGATTCTCAGAGGGGCAGGCCTGCCCACACCCCCAAACCAGCCAGCCATTGGGCGGAGGGATGGGCGGGGCCACTGTGAGGATTGCAACTCCTGACATAGCAGGCAGAGGCCAGCCCAACAGTGTCCCATGTAATCAACATAGCCATGCTGATGTGAAAATAACATGAGTGTTACTGATGGCAAAATGTGTATAAGTGTGGGCCAACTATGACTAAGCCCTAGAACACCAAATATAGTGAATAAAATGATGGTGATGGAGGGAAACACTATCTAGTGGAGTAGATACCCTGAACTTGGGCCCTCAAAACATCCCTAAATTTCAACTAGAAGAGAAGGGTTGTGGGACATTGAATGAGAACATGTGGCCATGAATCTCCATCTCTATGAAATACATAAAGAGGAAGGGTCGGGACTTTAAATGGGTTATGTGTGAGGGAACTAGAGGCAAAACAGAGTATACCGAATAGTATATATGTATTTATTGTCTTAGCCATTTTTCTCAGCCATATAACAATACCATAGAGTGATACACTTGGTAAACACATAGCAGCATACTACAGACCATATGAATAAACATATTTTCTTGAAAACAAAATTACAGAGTATTCTCCATTAGGGATTGGCCAAACGTATTCTCCATTAGGGATTGGCCAAACACCCCCCCCCCCCGGTTCGGTTCGCACCAGAACTTGTGAACAGGCAGAAAAATGTGTGCAAACATGCGAACGCAAGTCCTTTATTGTGTAAAAATAGCTCTTCTTCTTTCTTCTTCTTTCTTCGTCCATCTTCTTCTGCACCGGTCCTTTTTCTGGTCTTCTGCTTCTTCTTTCAGCCTTCTTGCTTCCTCTCTTCTACTTCAATCGTCATCTTCTTCTTCCTTCTTCTTTCACCACAACCACTCTCCCGCTGCCGCAGCCGTGCTGTCCACTCCAGAGGCGTCTCCCAGAAAGGGCGGTCTTCAGTTGGACATTTCTTTTATAAGAAGCGGCAGGGACACCCAGTGACGTAAATGGGTGACCTGCCCCCTCTGATGGTGAATGACATCAGAAGTGGGTGGGGTCACTCATTTACATCACTGGGTGGCCCCGCCCTTACCTATAAAATAACTGTCAGACTGCAGACTGCCCATTCTGGGAGACTCTGCCGGACAGCACAGCTGCGGCAGCGAGCGTGGGGGCGGTGAAACAAGAAGGAAGAAGAAGAAGACTGAAGACGAAGATGAAGGAGAGGAAGCAAGAAGACTGAAAGAAGAAGCAGAAGACCAGAAGAAGGATCGGGGCAGGAGAAGATGGAGGAAGAAAGAAAAACTGCCTCTTGTTTTTTTAACACTTTACTCCTTTTTTGTGAATGGGTAGGGGGGCAAAGTACCCCATACCTATTCACATGGGGAGTCGGGATCTAGGGGCCCACTTATTAAAGGGGGCTTCCAGATTCTGATAAGCCCCCCGCCCGCAGACCCCCACAACCACCGGCAAGGGTTGTGAGGAAGAGGCCCTTCTCCCCATCAACATGGGGCAAGGTGCTTTGGGGGACCTCAAAGCATCCTCCCCATGCTGAGGGCACGTGGCCTGGTATGGTTTGGAGGGGGGTGCTCGCTCATCCCCACCCCCTCCTGCCATGCCAGGGCTGCGTACTTGATAAGGGTCTGGTTTGGATTTTGGGGGGGACCTCATGCCATTTTTAAAAAAAAAAGGGTTCCCCTTAAAATCCATACCAAACCTGAAGGGCCTGGTTTGGATTTTGGGGGGGGCCCATGTCATTTTTTAAAAAATTTTGGCACGGGGTTCCCCTTAAAATCCATACCAGACCTGAAGGGCCTGGTATGGACTTTGGAGGGGACCCCTACGCAAATTTTCTTTTGATTTTGGGCGGGGTTCCCCTTAAAATACATACCTGACCTGAAGGGTAAATTTGGTGCCGGCCCTGCTGTTTTAATTAGTTTAAAAATTGTGATGACATGCCCCAGTCAAACAGGTGATGAAAAATTGGGCCTTGCGTGTTGGCTGTGCCAGAACACTGTAACCCATTGTAGTTATTCTTGTTGGGCGCAGGAACAGGTCCTGCTGTTGTAAATTAGTTTAACCACTTAAAGCCCAGAGCCATTTTTTACACTTGTTGTTTACACGTTAAAATCTGTTTTTTTTTGCTAGAAAATTACTTAGAACCCCCAAACATTATATATTTTTTTTCAAACACCCTAGAGAATAAAATGGCGATTGTTGAAATACTTTTTGTCACACGGTATTTGTGCAGTGGTCTTTCAAACGCAATTTTTTTAGAACAAATTCACATTTTTGAGTTAAAAAATTGTGAAAGAGAATGTTATGCCGAGTAAATAAATAGCATACATGATATGGTTGAAAATTACACACACTTGCGGAATGGCGGCAAACTTCCGTACTTAAAAATCTTCATAGGCGACGCTTTAAAATTTTTTAATGGTTACCAGGTTAGAGGTGCCAAGGAGGTCTTTTGCTAGAATTATTGCTCACACTCTGGCGGTCGCGGCGATACCTCACATATGTGGTTTGAACACCGTTTTCATATGCGGGCGTGACTTACGTATGCGTTTTCTTTGCTGCGCGAGCTCACGGGGACGGTGGCCCTTTAAATTTTTTTTTACTTTTTTTATTTCTTTTATTTAATTTATTTTTCTAACACTGTTTGTTTTTAAAAAAATCTGATCACTTTTATTGCTATCTCAAGGAATGTAAACATCCCTTGTGATAGTAATATATGGTGACAGGTACTCTTTATGGAGGGATGGGGGACCTCCTTTGCACTTCACAATATTCAGATCGCCAAAAATGGTGATTCTGAATACTGTCTTTTTTTTAAAACCGGCGCCGTTGGCCGCCCAGTAAACCGGAGGTGACGTTGTGACGTCGCTTCCGGAAATGTACGAAGGAGTCCCGATTGAAGCCGATTCCGGCTTCCACAGGGACTCCACACAGTGCCCAGCAGTGTCGGATCGGAGCTCCGGTCTCCCGGCGGGACGGGAGACCAGAGAAGAGCAGCCGACAGTGGCGGGAGGGGGGATAGCCCCTCCCACTCCCTGGGATAACAACCGAGCGGCTTCCGAGCCGGATCGGACAGCCGCCTGCTCTAAAAAGCGGTACCGGAATATAGCCTGTAGCTGCAGGCTGTAACCCAAGACATCCCAAAACATCCACTTAAAGCTGCCGCCATTTATAAATGGCGATTCACGTTAAGTGGTTAAAAATGTGATGACATACCCCAGTCAAACAGGTGCTGAAAAATTGGGCCTTGGGTGTTGACGGTTCCAGAACACTGTAATCCTTTGCAGTTACTCTTGTTGGGTGCAGGAACGGGCACTGCTGTTGTAAATTAGTTTAAAAATTGTGATGACGTATCCTAGTCAAACAGGTCCTGAAAAATTGGGCCTTGGGTGTTGGCGGTGCCAGAACACTGTAACCTCTTGCGGTTATTCTTGTTGGGCACAGGAACGGGTACTGCTGTTGTAAATTAGTTTAACCACTTAACGCAATAGCTGTTTATAAACGGTGGCTGCTTTAACCACTTAACAACCGCCCTATAGACAAAATACGTCTGCAGGGTGGTTGCTTAAACCTGGGAGGACATACATTGACGTCCTCCAATGAATGTGCTTCCCACGCGCCCCCTGGGGCGCGGACACGGGAACATCCATGACCGTTGGGTCCAGGGGACCCGGCGCATCACGGATCGCGGAAATGGCCTTTTACCACGTAATCGCACCGTCAAATGACGGCACGATCACATGTAAACAAGCCGGCGCTTCCGCCGGCTTTTCTCTCTCCTCTCCGCACCGATCGGTGCATTGCGAGAGGAGAGAGGGGGGAGAGAGGAGGTGCTGCAGCGCTGTAGGCGATGTGTAATGCCCACAGCACTGCTAAGTGACAGTATGCACCCCCAGTCCCCACCATCCATCCACCACCCACCCAGCCATCCTCACCCTATCAATGCTCACCCACCCATCCTCACCCAATCCATGCTCATCCACCCATCCTCACCCAATCCATACTCACCCACCCATCCTCACTCAATACATGCTCACCCACCCATCCTCACCCATCCATCCATCCATCCATGCTCACCCATCCAGCCATCCTCACACAGCCATGTTCACCCATCTAGCTATGCATGCTCATCCGTGCTCACCCAGCCATCCATCCATGCTTGCCCACCCAGCCATGCTCACCCATCCATGCTCACCCACCTGTGCTCACCCATCCATCCATCCATGCTCACCCATCCATCGATCCATGCTCACCCACCCAGCCATGCTCACCCAGCCATCCATTCGTGTTCACCCACCCAGCTGTGCCCACCCATCCATCCATGCTCACC
>BLSH010448804.1:196587-220424 GCA_018402905.1 Glandirana rugosa | reverse complement strand
CCGCTCCGTCGTTATCTGCACCAGTTCACGAGACGTTCCGATACAAACAACGTATGTCAGTGTCGTTTTGCCTGTGATTCCAATTTTGATACCAGTCACATAGGAAGGAGCTTCGTCAGAACCATATTCTATGGAAAGCTACCGTTTAAGGAGAAACCAAGGTTCTACCTCTGCCGATAGAGCTCTCACAGCCCTCTTTTAGACCTAACGAGGGTGTTTTGTTTTTCGTCGTCTCCAGTTCCGATCACAACTCGCTTGGGCCTGACATTGCAAGCCCAGGCATGGCTTGAAAACCCACAGGCACCGAACCCGAACGATTTTTGAAATGTCCGGGTCCGGGTCCGTGCCACGGACACCCAAAAGTTCGGTACGGACCCGAACGTTACAGTCCGGGTTCGCTCAACACTAGCCTTGACCTCTGCTGCTTTTTGTTTTGTGGGAGCAATCCAGATTTTCTCCCGACACTCTCGAGATAGCCGTCTCCATCTTGGAACCAAAGAGGAATTTGCCATCGAAAGGTATCTTATACCAAGACTGCTTCGAGGAAGGATACACTGACCATAGTTTTAACCTTAGTGTCCGTTTTGCTGTGACTGTATGCAACAAACATAGCCTTGCAGAGCACTTGACCACGTCTATTGCTGCCTCGCCTATAAAATCATAAAAAACATCTTCAGCTCGACCAGAGCCCGAATGATATCCGCCATTGGCACCCCTTCCTTCAACGCTGTCTCAATGTTTTGAGTCCAGACTATCAGGGTGCTAGCCACTGATGTGAGGGCCACTGCTGAATGGCAAGTTGCCCCGGCTGCCTGATAGGCTTTCTTTAGATTTAAGTCTATTCTCCTATCCGTTGTGTCTTTGAAAAAGGTTGAGTCCTCCATAGGGAGAGTCATGTTCTTTGCCAGGCGGACAACTGGCGCATTGACTGTAGGTGGTGAGACAAGTGATGTCCCCTCTGTCTCTTGTAGGGGGTATAACTTCTGCATACGGTTGAGAGAAAACCTTTTTTCATTTTTTTGCCACTCCTGCTTTATGACGTCCTTGAATGGAAAATAGACTTGGCATTTTTGGTGAAAAGGGAAGCAGGATTTGGCCTTCTTTGGCACTTCCTCCTCTTCCCATGCGATCGTCTGTTTTACTGATTAAATGAAGGGCTCTATCAGAGAAAAGCTGAACCCAGGTTCCTCGGGATCCTCCTCAGATGTGGAAGAACTATCTTTCTCCACAGGCTGACCACACTGTAAAAAAGCCACACTGGGCAGGGTCCACTGCAAATTCTTCAAGACAGCCTTTGCACACCAACTTGTTGGAGAGGGAGACTGCGCCACAGGCCCAGCAGGACTTTTTGCTGGGACATTTGGTTTTCCTTCGGAGAATAGAAGGCGTGACCTCTCTTTTTGGTCCTCTTTCTAGAGGTGAGCAACGCCTGGAGCTATGCTTCCTTGAAAAGTGCCTGTCCTCTCTTGACCTCGACCTCAGTGAGTGTGAGCGTGCGGGGCTGAAACAAATCAAAGCAAACCGCATCAGAGGGCACTCTTTTAAGGTCTCCTGAAAACTTACCAACTGATGGTCCCCCTACCTTAAGCATTGAGGGTCTTGCATAAGTGGTGACTGACTCATAGTAGCAGAGACAAAGGGACAGCCAGGGGAAAATAGAAATAGCTGAAAGAGAGAAAAAGATGAAGATAGGCAGTAATCCTCTAGCGTGACACCGCTCCGGGCCCCCCCAACCTTCCCTCTTTTTTTTTTTTAAACAAAAAGAACATAACATTTTTTACCCTTCAATTTTTTTTCTAAAAAACGTTTCTACCAGCAGAAGGCGCCACGGAAACCTGCCGCGCGTGAGACCAAGATAACTGCAGGCATGGATCTACTCTAAGGAAGCTGTATACTGCCTGCCCCACGCCAGCCCACTGATAGCTTTTAAATGCTCACAGAGATGGGAGAACCCGCCCCCAGGCTCCTCCTATTGTTGTGGGCAAAACTGCACATTTTCCAAGATGGCGTCTGGAGCTTCCGTTGGCCAGTGCGCATGTGCAAACCGGGCGTGGCCAAATTACATCATCAGGAGTGCCCTAAGCCAGTAAATACAGCATCCGAGGACCGCCCCATGCCTATAGGGAGGCCAGGATCCCAGCTGTACAGAGTGGCCTGCTCCCCCTCGACCTACTGTGCAAACAAAAAAAGGAAAAAGAAAAAGGATAAGAAAAGGGCATGGGAGAAATGACAAATAAGGTAGGGACATAGCCTGCAGAGCCAGAGAAGCCCATAGTAACAGGAAAATAGCGAGCTGCCCCCCCCCCAAGCCTCAGAGCTTAGTCAGGCTAGATGGCAGATTTTGTTCCTAAAGAGGAAACACTGCAGAGGCCCACCAAGTTTCACAGACAAGGGCTCCCAGACTATTTAGTGCATTTAGCAGCCCAAGCGCTGGGACTTCACACTGGGAAAGGCTTGAACCCAAACGGCTACCGCTCAATGTCGGAGGTGGGGAACATAATACTACTTACTTCATCAATTGTGCGTGGAGGTATGAAGAAAAACAGAAGAATGGAGGGAGGGCATCGAACAACTCTTTTTTTTATGCTATTCACTGGTCCTGAGGGAGTGATCAAGAGGGGGAGCTCTATCAGTAGTATGCTGCTATGTTGGCATCAGGAAACTCATTTTGTCAATTACAACACAGGGTAAAATCATTCCCCTACCTACAGGCCTACACTTTTTGTCTACCTGCATTCTAAATGACACAGTAGATTGAGAATGTGATTAGGATATAAATGCTATACAGATTTTGTCTTCTATATCCATTTTTTTTCACAAAAAATCATTATCATGTGGGAAAACAAGCAGTAAGGGATTTTCTGTATAGTAGACAGCTCTCTACAGTGTGATGGTAACCCACCTAAGCATTGTTACATCATCCACAATGGCTAAATAGTTTACTATAAACTATTTTTAAAGGCACTCTGTTGCTTCCCTTGAAAAATCAGCGATTGCTTTCTGCAATAGAAGACTGTAAATACTTATATCTCTTTTGGGCTACAAGTCAAAACTCCATCATCATGGCCTCTGCCAAGGTTTAAGCATAGTTGGCACAGAAAATTGGAGCACCAATCCAAAAAGTTGAAATCAAGATTTAAAGATTGTATTCCAAATCTGTGATACATTTTATATAGAATGTGTTTCGGGGCTTAAGTTAACCTCTGACTGTAGACAAGATTACATTTTATAAAGTCTTGGTGTCTTTTATCTAGATTTTAACTTTTCAGTGTGGGGCTCCAATCTTTTGATCCAGCTATAGTGTGGCATTCTGAGATTTCTTCCGAATTCTTCAGTATATAGAAGCAGCGCACATACTGACAAGATACACCAGTGGTATAATAGTATATTTCTAAACAAATCAATCACTTGTATGAAGCATTATCAATTTTAGCACCATCTAATCAATTACCTAAAGTCTTCAAAATTTGACACTTTGTGAGCAGTGAATGCCTGCATCTCTTAAAACAGTTGTCACCAAGACAGTTAGTGAAGGGAAATGTTTTTAACAGACCAGCACTAAAAACTCAACATGGGTTTTTATTCTTCTCTACTCTGTCCACATTCTGAAAAAGAAACAAAAAGAAAACAAAAACATTTTGGCTGAACATGCTCATACACTTCAGTACACTAGCTATTCTGATATACGCCAAGCCCAGTGGGGAGATGCATAATTAATAATTGATAACATGTGTTTGGTAACTTCTCTTCCTCAAAATAGAAAAAATAAAGGAAAAAAATAAAAAAATATATATACTTTCGCTATTTAGTCTTAAAAAATCTTTGGATTTTGTGGACTAGCCTTTGTAAATACTTACATCCCTGGTGGGAGCGGGCCCAAACTGTAGAACTACAGCCCCTGCCAAAGTTTTTAACATTTGACATTTTAACATTTTTAACATTTGCCTATGAGAATTAATTGTCTGCATAGGGTAAAAGGGTTGTGTCCAAGAAAGTTTGTGTAAGTTTGAAATATTTATCAAAGAGCACCAGCAAAAACCTCTGCTGTGCCCTGTGTCTTCTCCCACTATCTCTGCGTTGCTGCTAAATCCTGAAATAGAGGTCAGAAAAAAGAACCACAGTGATTGACACAGGCACTTGACACTCCAGGAAGTGATAACTATTAAAGGCTTTGCCAGAGGCTGTAGTGCTGGAAAGCAGAGGAATTTAGAGTCACTGTCCATGAAACAGATCAGTATCACTGTATTTTATTATAGGGAGCCAGTTGATCTGTATACATGATTTTATGATTTGGTGTATTTTTAAACCAAAGTTGGTAATAATTGATATGATTAGGTTTTATACATTCTTTTTATTATAATGTTTGACATAATATGATGATTGTAGGTTGCCATGGGTCCCTACTATGAACGCACCTGTGCCAAGTAAATAACTTGAAGGGAAGCTAATATATACATGTTTACATATAGAACGGAGGAATGGGATATATAAATATGGCTATTTAGATTGCAGAATGAAGGCAATAAGGAGAGATATGGTGCGCTCGTGGAGGGTGGACCTATGTGCAGAGTAATCTTTGAGTTGTTTGAAGACGGTTCTGGGCGATGTGATTGGTTGAGGGGCTGCTCCTTCCTGCTGAGTGCTGTGTCTTAATCCAGGGAGCCGAGCCGTGTGGTCACTCCCTCCGTAGAAGTCATGATGACGAAACACGTCAGTGAGTGACCCCCACAACATACCGGTAGTGACGTGTGCGCTCCAAGGCCGAACACGGAATTTCCTGTTTGGGACCGTATGGACGGCAGAGCGGTACACATTGTACAAATTGGAGTGATTGACTGTTCTACGCTCATTGTATTTTTAATCTTGTAAGTGTGTTTTATGGAGGGGCATAAATAAACTTTTTGTGAACGGGAGTACACTACGTGCGGCCTTTTGTTTTCTGGGTTCTCCGTTAGTACTAAGGAGAGTTTGTTGAATGGCTGATCAGGCTATCTATTGATTGCATTACAGGCCAATTTAAAACTGGTAAGTGGTCTGGTAAGTGGGCACTACAATGGGAACAGGACACTCGTGGTCACAGTGTGGACCCTGGTGGCTGGCACATTAGTTGTGTGTGATTATCTCTTCTCCCTGAATTCATGTGGACTTTCGCCTGGTTCTATTACATTGCACACTTTACTTAAGAACTTTGGAAGTGCTGTTTATCATGCACAAACTGTTTTTATGTTGAGGCTTTTTATGTGTATGTTTTTTATTCCTATAGGGAGCCAGTGTTTATATTTTTTGGAGAAGAGACAGAGTCAGTTCAAAATGTTATGAATGCAATTTTCCTGCAATACAACCAACTTAATGGTAATATGGTGAAATTTCTGCACAAGAAATAAATAAAAAAAATAATTTCTAGTAGTTTGCTTAAACTTTTGACTGTTTCAGAAGCTGACCTTTCTGTGCCTCCTGTTCACACTGCTTAATTAAGAAGTTGAATTAGTTTCAGCTAAGCTCAAAGTACAATAATTAGGACAGGAGGGAATATAGGTGTGCAAATGTCATCAAACTATATAATAATATACCGTATGTGATAATTTGCATGCAGGTCTTCTCCAAACATGTTTTCATAATGTACAGCTTACTTTTTTGATGTACATGGTAAAACAATGCAGGGGTCATCAATAAACTATTTAGCTATTCTATTTGGGTTATTTAAAAAAGATGACTAGTTGTAAGTTATCACTAGTCAACATTGACGTTCCACACCTATTCAGATAGCTCAGAAGTCTGAGAATCCCAGTATGAAGTAGATACATGCTTAGAAAGATATAAAACATATAAACTCAAGGCCCTCTAGAATAATATAAACATCAACAATGGTGAAAAGTAAACATTCTACACTCATCTAAGATAACCTACTTTCATAAGTAAGCTTTTAGCCTATTCAACCTATATATTGTCATAAGGAGACAATTTTGTTAAGTTTGCTGGAGCATAAGCCTTTAAAAGTTCTTAAAAGTGACTCTTGCAGCAGCTTTATTGTCATGCTAATGGGGACAAGGGCCTCTTCCTGACAACCCTGAGCTGTGTTTGTCGGGGTCTGTGGGCAGGGGGCTTATCAGAATCTGGGAGCCCCCTTTAACAAGGGGACCCCCAGATCCTGGCCCCACCATGTGAATGAGTATGGGGTACCCCTACCCATTCACCAAAAAAAAAAAAAAAGAAGTGTAGTGTAACAAAACACAAGAAAGATTTTTTGACAAGTCCTTTATTAAAAATTGTGTCTTTTTCCTCCAGTGGTTTCTTCTTCCTCCACTGTCTTCTCCCTTCACTGTCTTCTTCCTCCAGTGGTTTCTTCTTCCTCCACTGTCTTCTCCCTCCGGTGGTTTCTTATTCCTCCACTGTCTTCTCCCTCCGGCGTTTCTCCTTCCTCTTCTCTCTCCAGTGAAGTCTTCTTCATCCACGGCCGCTGCTGCCCGCTAAACGGTCTTCTTCGATGCTGGCTGCCTCCATTGTGTTGGCTACTGCTATCTGACATTTCTTAAAAAGCCATGGGGCGTGCCCATCCAGTGACGTCACAAAGGGCAGGGTCTCTGAGTGATGTCATCGGATGGAAGAAGACCATTTAGCGGGCAGCGGTGGTGATGGATGAAGAAGACATGACTGGAGAGAGACAAAGGAGAAGAAACACCAAAGGGAGAAGACAGCTGATGGAGAAGACAGCGGAGGAAGAAGAAACCACCGGAGGGAGGAGACAGCAGAGGGAGAAGACAGCAGAGGAAAAAAAAACCACCAGAGGGAGAAGACAGCAGAGGCAGAAGGCAGCGAGGAAGAAGAAACCACTGGTGGGAGAAGACAGCAGAGGCAGAAGACAGCAGAGGCAGAAGGCAGCGGAGGAAGAAGAAACCACTGGAGGGAGAAGACAGCAGAGGCAGAAGACTGCAGAGGCAGAAGGCAGCGGAGGAAGAAGAAACCACTGGAGGGAGAAGAAACACCAGAGGGAGAAGAAACACTGGAGGAAAAAAGCTTGATTTTTAATAAAGGACTTGTCAAAAACCGTCTCTTGTGTTTTGTTACACTACACTTCTTTTTTTTTTTTTTTTTTTTAGTGAATGGGTAGGGGTACAATGTACCCCAATGGGGGAGTCCGGGTTCTGGGGGTCCCCTTGTTAAAGGGGGCTTCCAGATTCCTATAAGCCCCCTGCCCGCAGATCCCGACAACCACAGCCCAGAGTTGTCAGGAAGAGGCCCTTGCTCCCACCCCCCCATGTTGAGGACATGTGGCCTGGTATGGTTTAGGAGGGGGAGGAGTTCTCCCCCCCCTGTCCTGCCGGGCTGCATGCTCGGATAAGGGCCTAGTATGAACTGGGGGGACCCCATGCCATTATTTTGTCATAATATTTAATTGACAGCTTTTTTTTACAGGTTGTTAAGGATGCGGTTACCGGCTTCCCAGCCCACTCCTTAGCAACCAGCTGTTTGTCAAGAAACAGCCTGGGGGGTCACCCGACGCCCAGGCTATTTTTTGACAAATACTGCATGTGATACCGCCAGCTAAACCCTAATGGTAATTATCACATGCTTTTTAACACTCCTTTCGTGAATTGGCACATTTTTTTTTCTGTAAATACCGCATAAACATTATTTTTTGGGGGGAAATTACTTTACCGCATGCGATAATGTATGCAAATGAGTAATATGACATCCTTATCGCACGCGGAAAAGCTTTGTGAATTGACCCCATTAACCATTTTGTAACCTGATGCCACTGATACATAGATATGCAGGTCAAATTTGCCAATATCTGTATGCATGTAAAAAAAGTATCATCTTTCTTTAATTTAGTAGTACTGCACTTCTATCTGACAATTACAGTATTAAAGAGATGAGCATTGTCAAATGCAGGTTGAAGTGGTATGAACAGTGCTGTCTGTGAGCTGAAGTCTTCTTTTGTCAATGAACCCTCCAGCCTGCAAGCACGATTCACAGAACCAGATCACACGCAGTAGTTAGGTGTTTTTCCAAATACCGAATGAAAATGCATAAAGCAAAAAAGCTTTGTAAATACTGCATAAAACAGGAGTGCAAGTAATTTCACAAAAAAAAAAAAATGCATGCATGCAGTAAATAGGTAGTGTTCCCCGGCATGCAATATGTAAGGAACGGGCAGCTGCACTGTAAACATGTGAATTTTTTAAATAATTTTCTTCACACAAACAGAGCTTTCTTTTGGTGATATTTGATCACTGCTGGGTTTTTTATTTTGAAAAAAAAGTTTTTCTTAGTTTCTGTCAGTACATTTTGTAAATAAGTAATTTTTCACATTCAACTAATGTGCACTGATGGGCACTGATAGGCTGCACTGATGGACACTGATGAGGCGGCACTTATGGACACTGATTAGGTGGCACTGATGAGGAGGCACTAATATACCACACTTATGGGCACTGATAGGTGGCACTGATGAGCACTGATAGGTGGCACTGATGGGTGGCACTGGTGGGCACTGATAGGTGGCACTGGTGGGTACTGATATGTGGCACTGATGGAGACTGATACATGGCACTGGTAGACACTGATGGGTAGCATGGATAGGCAGCACTGATGGGCACTGATGGGCAGCACTGGTGGACACTGATGGGCATTGATGGGTGGCTCTGATGTGCAGCATTGATGGGCAGCATTGATGGACATTGATGGGCAGCACAAATAGGCGGCACTGACGGGCACTGAAAGCCAGCACGGACTGGCATCACTAATGAGCACTGACTGCTGGCACTGGTGGGCACTGATTGCTGGCACTGCTGTCGCTTTATTGTAATCAGGGCACTGATCATCAGTGCTCTGATTACCTGTATTTTTTTTAATAAAGGAGTTGTAAAAAACTGTCTCCTGTGGTTGGTACTTATTGACACTTTTTGGTGAATGGGTAGGGGTAAAATGTATCAGATACCCATTCAGATGGGGGGAGGGATCTGGGGGCCCCCTTGTTAAAGACAGATCCCGACAACCACCAGCCAGGGTTGTCGGGAAGAGGCCCTTGTCCCCATCAACATGGGAACAAGGTGCTTTAATTTATCTATCTATAAAACCTTTCTCTTTAAAGAAGCCTATTCTGCTTCTACCTACTACTTTCTTTCTACATCAGCTCATCCCCCACAGCTTTTACCTTTTGTATCAATTGACCCTCCCTCTTAGATTATAAGCTCTAACGAGCAGGGCCCTCTGATTCCTCTTGTACCAAATTGTGATGTAACTGTAGTGTCTACCTTCATTTTTGTAAAGCGCCTCGTAAACTGCTGCCGCTATATAAATCCTGTATAATAATAATAATAATAATCTATTATTCTAAAACAACAATGGGTGTAGCAGTGATTTAGTACCCTGCCTTTGGGAGAGAATCTCCCCGACCGCCACCTCAGATGCATCAGCTTCCAGAACATAGGGAAGAGAGGGATCCAGATGCTTAAGGATGGGTGCAGACGTGAATAGCTCTTTGAGCTTTTCAAAGGCTGTTTGTGCCTCAGGAGTCCAGCGGAACGGGATACCCTGTTTGGTCAAGTGCATGATGGGGGAGATGATGGAGGAGAATCTACGGATAAACTTCCTGTAAAAGTTTGTGAATCCTACGAAGTGCTGGATTCCTTTCTTGTCAACTGGAGCTGGCCAGTCCAAAATGGCAGAAACTTTTTGAGGGTCCATTTTGATACCTCCGACAGAAATAATAAGTCCTAGAAACTGTATGCTTGGCTGCTCAAATTCACACTTCTCCGGTTTAGCATAAAGGCCATGTTGGCGGAGGCGATGGAGCTCCAGGAAAGGTGAAAAGATCAAAATATCATCAAGATAGGCGATGACAAAGAGGTCGAGGAAGTCCCTGAAGATATTGTTTATGAAATGCTGGAATGTAGCCGGAGCATTGCACAGACCGAATGGCATTACTAAATATTCGTAATGACCGAAACGGGTAAGAAAGGCCCTCTTCCATTCATCGCCTTCCTGGATCTGTACCAGGTTGTAAGCTCCCTGGAGGTCCAATTTAGTAAAAACTGTGGCAATTCCCAGGCACTGGAACAACTCCGGAACAAGTGGAAGCGGATAACGGTTCTTCACGGTAAATTTATTGAGTTCCCGGTAATCTATGCATGGGCGCAGGGAATGGTCCTTTTTTTCCATGAAGAAGATACCTGCCCCAGCTGGGGAAATGGATGGACGGAAGAAGCCCTTATTGAGGTTCTCATCGATATAGGATTTAAGGGTGCCGAGTTCCAGTTCTGAAAGCGGGTAAATCCTTCTGAAGGGGATCTCAGCACCGGGGAGAAGCTCAATGGGGCAGTCATAAGGTCTATGAGGAGGGAGGACTTTAGCCCCCTTCTTACAAAAGACGTCCAAGAAAGCATGGTAGATGCTGGGGATGATCTGACGGACCTTAGGCTCCGGGTCAAGGCCCATGGTTAGTAGGGTAGGATCCGTTCCGGGGGTCCGGGGTAGACAGTGCTTGTGGCAGTACCAGGACTGGACTTTTCCAGAGGACCAGTCAATGGTGGTATTATGGGCCTGGAGCCAAGGCAGTCCAAGGATGACAGGGAAGATGGGAGAGGCAATAGCATCAAGCGTAAGAAGCTCTCGATGCCCTCCCAGCATCGTGGTGGTCAGGGGAATGATCTCCTGTGAGACTAGACTGGACTTTAAGGTTGTACCGTCAGCCAGGTGCACCGCCATCCTGCGGGTCTTGGGCCACAGAGGGATCCCGTGTTGTGCAGCAAAGGTTAAGCTCATGTAGCAGCTGCATGCACCAGAGTCTATAATAGCATGGACGGTAACGGCTCCACCAGAGAACTGTAGAAACAGAGAGAGGGTCAGGCGAGCCGCGTTGACAGTTTCTGGTTGCAGAGAGATAGCAAGGCATTTTTCCAACTTGGACGGGCAGGAGTGCACAAAGTGCCCCGGCTTTCCACAGTAGAGGCAGAGTCCTAGGTTTCTTCGGCACTGTTTCTCTTTAGAGGTCAGTGCCGGATATGCCACACCCCGCTGCTGGGGTTCCGGCTGCCTCAGAGGAGGAGAGGTGGGCATGGTTGAGGCGGCTAGAGTGCCACTTGGAAGTCCCGAAGCCGAAGGTAGCATCCAAGAGGGTCGGAGGGTCACCTTGGTACTCTCCGCTCTGCGTTTTCTAAGGCGCCGATCAATCTGGATGGCCAGATCGATGAGCCTCTCCAGGGAGGACGGCACCCCCACACGGGCCAACTCGTCCTTCGCATAATCCTCCGCTGGATGGCGGCCTTGTCGGAGGGCGTGGGGCACAGCTTCAGCAGTGGCCAATGCGGATCTTCATAAAATGTACCGAATACCCATTCAGATGGGGGGAGGGATCTGGGGGCCCCCTTGTTAACGGGGGCTTTCAGATTCCGATAAGCCCCCCGCCCACAGACCCCGACAACCACCGCCCAAGGACCCCAAAGCACCCTCCCCATGTTGAGGACATGTGGCCTGGTATGGTTCAGGAGGGGGGGCGCTCGCTCACCCCCACCCTGAACTGCCAGGTTAAATGCTCGGATAAGGGTCTGGTATGGATCTAGGGGGGCCCCCATGCCATTTAAAAAAAAAAATTGGTGTGGGGTTACCCTTAAAATCCATACCAGGCCTGAAAGGCTGGTATGAGCAGCCAAGCATACAGTTTCTAGGACTTATTATTTCTGTCGGAGGTATCAAAATGGACCCTCAAAAAGTTTCTGCCATTTTGGACTGGCCAGCTCCAGTTGACAAGAAAGGAATCCAGCACTTCGTAGGATTCACAAACTTTTACAGGAAGTTTATCCGTAGATTCTCCTCCATCATCTCCCCCATCATGCACTTGACCAAACAGGGTATCCCGTTCCGCTGGACTCCTGAGGCACAAACAGCCTTTGAAAAGCTCAAAGAGCTATTCACGTCTGCACCCATCCTTAAGCATCTGGATCCTGCTCTTCCCTATGTTCTGGAAGCTGATGCATCTGAGGTGGCGGTCGGGGAGATTCTCTCCCAAAGGCAGGGTACTAAATCACTGCTACACCCATTGGTGTTTTAGAATAATAGATTATTATTATTATTATTATTATACAGGATTTATATAGCGGCAGCAGTTTACGCAGCGCTTTACAAAAATGAAGGTAGACACTACAGTTACATCACAATTTGGTACAAGAGGAATCAGAGGGCCCTGCTCGTTAGGCTTTCAGATTCCGATAAGCCCCCCGCCCACAGACCCCGACAACCACCGCCCAGGGACCCCAAAGCACCCTCCCCATGTTGAGGACATGTGGCCTGGTATGGTTCAGGAGGGGGGGCGCTCGCTCACCCCCACCCTGAACTGCCAGGTTAAATGCTCGGATAAGGGTCTGGTATGGATCTAGGGGGGCCCCCACGCCATTTGAAAAAAAAATTGGTGCAGGGTTACCCTTAAAATCCATACCAGGGACCCTTGTGACATTTTTTTAAAATTTTTCGGTGAAGTTCCCCTTAAAATCCATAACAGACCTTAAGGGCCTGGTATGGATTTTGTGGGGGGGGGGGGGGGGGCACACCATTTTTTTTAAAGTTTGGCTAGGGGTTCCCCTTAACCACTTCAATACACTGTGTTATATATACTACACTGACTGTACTATATATTCTCCACTGTATTATATATATTACAATGACTGCCCTATATACTCTGAACTGCATTATATACACAATGCGGACTGCACTATATACTGTGAACTGATATATATACTATACGTATTGCACTATATACTCTGAACTGCAATATATATACTATACGGACTGCACTATATACTATGAACTGCAATATACATACTATACGGACTGCACTATATACTCTGAACTGCAATATACTGTATATACTATGCGGACAAATACACAAATAAAGGTACAATACTGCGCTAATGTGAAAAAAATGAATGCTCAACAGCCGCAACATAAAATGTGAGATATAACATAATAAATGAAACAAAAATATATCTATAGTTGCACTAAATTAAAAAAATCAAAAACTATTTACCAACAGTGAATAATGATATATACTCATTATGTGAAAAAGTCTCAAAGTAAGTCATAAAGTGTCTAAAGGTCTCAATCTTCTATCAAAAGATGTCACCCAGGAATTTTCAACCAAGTGCACCACCAATGTAAACAGATATATGCTTAACAGAGCACGTGGACCCTTTAATTATAGAGTATAAGTAAACCACTCTGCTCACCCAAATGTGCCAACATCCCTGATACAAGTAGAAGCTAGAGTACTCCCCAAATATAAAAATGGGACTTTTTGTATTTTTTTTTATTTTATTGAGGCATCGGATATTATAGATAAATTTGCCAAATTATTAAGAGCAGAAATTTCCGTGCCCATTTTTCCGACACAACAATGAAATACAGTGATGATATTCTCAATGCAAGTCCTCTTTTTTGTATGATAGACAATAGTATAATAACCATAAATCTGAAAAGAAACAGTGGGGATGTGGGGGGGGGGGGCGAGGTAATGGGGGGGAGGGGGCTGCATAATGGCTGTAGGCGGGGGGAGAGTAATCATCCCCAGTGTCCCTCAGAAGCCATAAATGATAAGTGTGGACGTTGGAAGGGGGGGCTGGGACATCTTCACGTATAGGAGAACTAAGATTTTTATCTCGTTACTTGTGGAGGATAGCTGGATGGATCTTGTATGACAACCTAAAACCCATTTATCCACTACCACCATGTGGTGATAACATTGTATGTACCTTGGTTGATAGATTGGTATTCTAGCAAGTAGCATTATTCTCAAAACCCATACCACAAGGAAGAATATGTAGTAGTCTTTAGCAGTGGTACAGTTGCTTGAGTTTGTCATAATAGTTAAGAGGGAGGTTGATGAGTGAGACCGTTTCCTCTGGAGATAGAGTTTTAGAAATATAAATTTGCCACTTCCTGAGGAAGTTCTTCCTGGTGGAAGGATGGAGAAGGTCTTCTGATAGTCTTTCCTTATATAGCAGAGATAAGCGATCTCTTTGGAGTTGACAAAGTGAGGGATGGGATGGATGTACCCAGTTTTTCAAGATGTTTTTTTTCTGGCCGCCAATAATGTGTGTAGTATCCATGCTTTTTGATCAGTGTGCCATCCTTGGGTAAGTCTAGCGAGAGATGTATTGTCCCAATAGCCAAAGAAGAGTAGCATGGGATCTTTTGGTAACTTTATGTTGGTAATGTCCATGATATAAGACAACACTTGGTCCCAATAAGTTGATATATGTTGAAAGTACCAGAATCTGTGGGCTAAAGAGGGATGAGGCTGAGGGCATAGTGGACAGGAGGCCGTATTTGAAGCAGATTTGTCATGGAGGTATGGAAGGTAGGCCCTGTGCATGCAAGTTGTATCCTTCAAGTATGTTATTATCCAGTTTCTCTACAAGGAAGTCTTTAGACCAGATGGATTTCCTTAAGGTAGCAGATGAGGAGCAGGCCGCCACTCGCAGAGGTTTATTTATAGCTGAGATTGAATAGGACTTCTGGCTGATCATTTTCTCGATGAAGGATGCTCTGAATCTGGTCGGACCATGCGGTCCAAGGGATTGAAAAAAACCGATGCATTGGTTATGGTAATGCATATGGGATTGTGGTAAGTCGTAGCTCCGAGCGACAGACTGGAAGGGTTCTATGTCTATTTCCCAAAGACAACCTCTGGATATGACGCTGAGCACGTGCACTCAACTTCTTTGGTTGACCATGGTGAGACCTGTTCTGAGTGGAACCTGTCCTGTTAAATTGCTGTATGGTCTTAGCCACCATGCTGCAGCTCAGTTTCAGGGTCTTGGCAATTTTCTTACAGTCTAGACCATCTTTATGTAGAGCAACAGTTCTTTTTTTCAGATCCTCAGAGAGTTCTTTGCCATGAGGTGCCATGTTGAACTTCCAGTGACCAGTATAAGAGAGTGAGAGCGATAACACCAGATTTAACACACCTGCTCCCCATTCACACCTGAGACCTTGTCACAATAACAAGTCACATGACACCGGGGAGGGAAATGGCTAATCTGGCCCAATTTGGACATTTTCACTTAGGGGTGTATTCACTTTTGTTGCCAGCGGTTTAGACATTATTGGCTGTGCATTGAGTTATTTTGAGGGGACAGCAAATTTACACTATAATACAAGCTGTACACTCACTACTTTACATTGTAGCAAAGTGTCATTTCTTCAGTGTTGTCACATGAAAAGATATTATTATTATTATTATACAGGATTTATATAGCGCCAACAGTTTACGCAGCGCTTTACAACTTGAGGGTAGACAGTACAAATACAATACACTTAAATACAATAGGAATCAGAGGTCCCTGCTCGTTAGAGCTTACAATCTAAGAGATATATAATAAAATATGAGGGGTGTACTGTACTCTGAACTGATATATATACCATACGGACTGCACTATACACTCTGAACTGCAATATATATACTATGGGGCCTGCACTTTATACTCTGAACTGATACAGTATATATATATATATATATATATATATATATATATATACTATACGGACTGCACTATATACTCTAAACCGTATCATATATACTACGAGGACTGCACTATATAAAATTGTATTTACATGCCCCAGTCAAACAGGTGCAGAAAAATTGGGCCTTGGGTGTTGGTGGTGCCTGCATACTGTAACCCCTCACAGTTACTATTCTTGGGCACTGGAACAGGCCCTTCTGTTAATTTTTTTTTAAAAAAATTGTAAGTACATACCCCAGTCAAACAGGTGCAGAAAAATTGGGCCTTAGGGGTTGGTGGTGCCAAAACACTGTTACCCCTCACAGTTACTCTTCTTCGATGCAGACACAGAGGCTGCTTGCCCTCTTTTAGTGGCCTGTGAGCGCCTGCCTCATATATATTAATGCACTGCCTGAAGCGTATTATATACTTGACATCACTGAATGCACTGTGTATATCATCTACACTGAATGCAGAATATATATATATGTATTGGGTGGCACAGTGGTGTAGTGGATAGCACTCTTGCCTAGCAGCAAAAGGGTAGCTGGTTCAATTCCCGGCCATGACACTACCTGCCTTGAGTTTGCATGTTCTCCCTGTGCCTGCGTGGGTTTCCTCTGGGTACTCCAGTTTCCTCCCACACTCCAAAGACATGCTGGTAGATTAATTCGATCCTCTCTAAATTGGCCCTAGTATATGTATGTATGAATGTGAGTTAGGGGCCTTAGATTGTAAGCACCTTGAGGGTAGGGACTGGTGCGAATGTATAATATATATGTAAAGCGCTGCATAAATTGACAAGTACCTGAAATAAAAAAAAAAAAAAATATATATATATATAAACTAGATTTTATATATATATATATATATTAATACACTGCCTGAAGAGTATTATATACTGTACTTCACTGAAGGCACTGTATATATCATCTACACTGAATGCAGATTATATATTTATATATATACTAGACTGTATATACACCGCCTGAAGTGTATTATATACTGTACACTGCTGAATGCACTGTATATATAGTCTATACTGAAAGCAGAGTATATATATTGTGACGTTATGCGAGGTGAGATAGTAGACGATCGATATCTGTCACCTTGCATGCGTTCAATTGGAGTGGACTAGAAAGAATCCGGCTTTTGCCAGCCACCGTGGCAGAGCTCGTTCCGGCCCAGAGTTTCTGGTCCACTCAATCCTCCATCAGGTGCATTAAATGCTAAGGAAGAGAGCACAGTGTTGCTCTGGCCTGGGACTCTACACTGAGAGAGTTAAACAATGGGAATTGGTTGCTCTAAGGACTCTATAGAAAGGTTTGCCTTTGCTTTTTTTGGGGGTGTCTGGGACGAACCCAGCACCGTATAGTGAGGTATCTGTTCTGTATAGTTTAGCGCCGAATGGCAAGGATTTGTTGTTTCGATTTTGTTTGTTTATTTGACTTGCAAACTTTACTAATAAAACTGGCAACACGCCAGACTTTTAAGAAAGTTTGCCTGCACGCTGCCTTTTTCCCAAGAAAGGTGATCCCCACAAGCTAATCTTCCACACGTGGTGGACACAGCGGGCAACTTTCCAAAATGGAGGAAATGTTGAAGGCCTTACTACAGGCGACTGCAGCCCAGCTGGAAACCAACCTCCAAGTCGCACAAGCCGCTGCAGAGCAGCAGGAGGAAAGTGGCTGACAGCATCAAGCCCAGCAGGAGGAGAGTTGCCGATAGCAGGAAGCCCAGCAGGAGATCAATCGCCAGCTGGTGGAGGTTCTGTTGGAGTTAAAAAAGGGGTCCATGCCTCCTGTGGCAGTGGAGCCAAAGTTGGTACGTGCTTCTTACCACTTGCAGAAGGTGACCCCTGAGGATGACGTGGAGGCGTACCTCACAACTTTTGAGAGTCGTTCTTCGCGAAGGATGGCCAAAAGAACAGTGGGCGGGACTGCACAATTCTTGACAGGTGAACCCCAAAAGGCCTATTTTGATTTGGAACCCGATAAGGCCCAGGACTATGAGACTTTAAAGGCAGAGATACTCGAACGCCTAGAGGTCACCATGGCAGTCCGGGCCCAACGGGTGCATCAGTGGACCTACCACATCGAAAAGCCACCCAGCTCCCAAATGTTTGAGCTGGACCATCTTACGAGGAAGTGGTTGCAGCGGGAAACCTGGCCGGGCCCCCAGATTGTGGAGCGCGTAGTCATGGACCGGTATCTCTGTGTGTTCCCTGCTGCTTTAAGGACATGGGTCAGCCATGGGGACCCCAAAAATGCAAGCCAACTGGTGGACCTTGTGGAGAGATACACGGCTGCTGAGAACTTGCTGAACCCATCTGCGTCCAGCTTCAGTGATTCAAGGGGTGAAAGGCTCCCCAGCGAATCTGGTAAGACTGTTCCAGGGCTCAAGGGCATGGGGAAAACCAATAAGACTGCTGTGTTGACTCTGGACCCTAGACCTGGAGACTGGCCAAAGAAGCCAGGAAGGTCTTTGAGGCCCGTAAGAGGACTCGGTATAAATCACATACAGTGCTACCGATGCCATGCATTGGGCCATACTGCTGCCAATTGTCCCCTGAATGATGAACCTATGCAATGTGATTATACGTATATGAATAGATGCCTTTCCCTTTTTGCACAGGTCGCATGCAGAGTATCATGTTCAGATCGCATGGAAAGACAAATGTGTGTGATTTCTATGGATGGGAAGCCAGTCATCGCAGTGCTTGATTCTGGTAGTCCATACAAAAAAATATAGTGCAGCGCTCAAATTCATGAAAATATTCCTTTGCTGAATGAGATCACCCAGTGAGTTTCCAGTGAATAAGGCAAAAATCAAGTTGTGCAGTGTCAACAATCCTCCACCGGTCACACTATATTCTCACCTCCCCGCATGGGCTCTTATTACAGGAGCCTCAATGCGCATAGAACAAAACTCCTGGGAACGGATGTCAGGTCACCTCATTTAGAAACAGGAACTGCTCAATCGTTTCCTCTTCAACACCTCAGTATTCACAATCAGGTGTAAGCTCCCAAATCGAGTTCCACAAGTTCTCTCCCCGGTACATGAAATGAATAAATAGTGCCACATCTAGTGCTCACTGCTTAAAATGCTTAAGCTTTATTAAATAGCATAAAACAGGGGGGTACTCACATGAACTCAATAAAAAACACGTTTGTAGTGGTAATGGATACTCCAAGGTGCAACCACACTTGGAGACAGCGGCGGCCGCGGATGACGTCACTTCCCTTTCCCGCACGCGTATCGTCCCAACCGGAACTTCGTCAGCGGATGGGGAAGTGACGCTCAATTCCGCTTTATATTACCACCAGACACAACCCATAGGTCAGGATTTTAACATCTGGTTTTAGTCCCGCCTATCTCAAATCACTGGATACAACTTTCTCAGTGACAACCACCCCCTTCCCATCTTGGTCAATCCAAGGACCGCGTGAGGGAGAAAGAGATGCTTCTTTCAAAACTGGGGGAATACACATTAATAATACTTATATCCACAGGAATCTCTTTCTACACTGAGTGGAATAAGTACTAAGTCCATCATCACGCAGCCATCGCTGTCCCCATCAACCACATAGAAATCAATATTAAAACAATATAAAAAAATATAAAAACTATTACTCCCCATAATAAAACATCCCCATTTGAAAAAATGTATATAAAGCAAACATACATTGAGTAAATATCCTGAATTACACAACAAAAGTAATACATAAAATAACATCCAAACACATATCATTAAATGTGTAAAAAATGTGTAAAAAATATTACATACATGTTAAAAGGAGGGAAATGAACAAATAATTTTACTAAAATATAATTTTCAAAAATTAATATTACCGATCTGAAATAAAGCAATTAAGGTCAAAATCAATATTCAAACCTCCTGGTGCCAATACTGAGGTTTGATGGATCCAAAAGGATTCCCTTTTGCTCAGCTGCCTTACAAAGTTCCCACCTCTCCAGTGCTTCGGCACATGCTCAACAGCCCAGAATTTGAGTGCACTGGGGTCCCTACTGTGATGCCTCCTGAAGTGTAGGGACACACTATGGTCCCTGAAACCCTTTTTAATGTTATTGACATGCTCCCTTATTCTTACATGGAGAGGGCGTGATGTTCTTCCAATGTACTGATGACCACAGCTGCACTCCAGCATGTATACCACCCCAACGGTCTGACAGGTAATCAGTTGTTTGATCTGATACTCTCTTCCTGTTGCTGTGGCCGTAAAGGATTTGCATTTTTTGGTATTAAACCTGCAGCTCTTACACCCCTTGCACCTTCCACATGCATAAAAACCTTTTAAGAAGGAAAAAATCCTATTCTCCACCTGCCTAGGGGGATCAATCACCCCAGGGGCCAACTTATCCCTCAGGGTGGGGGCCCTCCTGTAAATAAATTGGGGTTTCTCCGGGAGCATGGGGCCTAATATTTTGTCTAGTTTGAGAATAGGCCAGTTATGCTGTATGATCCTTTCTACTTTTTTATATTGCACGTTGTAATCTAGAATAATTTTGAACTGTTGACCTTCCCCTAGTCTCGACTTTCTTGATGTTGTAACATCGGCTACCAGAGAAGATCTATCAAGAGCTTCCACTCTATTGATTTCTGTATCTAGAACCTCCTTTTCATACCCTTTTTGCTGGAATCTATTAGCCAACGCATTAGCTTGTACCCTGAAATCTGTTATGTTAGTACAGTTGCGTCTTAGCCTAATAAACTGACCCCTGGGTATGTTGTCTAACCATTTGTGATGGTGACAACTACCCAGAGGAATATAGGCATTCCGGTCAGTGGGTTTGACATGATTAATCATGCCTAAATGATCATTTTCAAGAAATATCTCCAGATCAAGGAAAACAATGCGCTCACGGCTCACCGTCCAAGACAAAGAGATATTCCTAGAGTTAGAATTCAACCTGCTCATAAATCTCTCCAAACCCGTAGGGTCACCTTCCCAGACCACCAAAATGTCATCGATAAAACGCCGATAACAAATCAACTCTGGTGGTCTGTTGGTGAAAACCACTTCTTCCTCCCAGTGGGCCATAAAAATATTGGCCACACTGGGAGCAAAACGGGCCCCCATGGCCACACCTTTGGTCTGTAGGTAAAATTGGCCATTATACCAAAAATAATTTTTACTCAAACAAAACCTTAAGCTTTCCATTAGAAATTCTTTAACCTCCTCAGGGATACTTGATGGTGATAAAGCCCATTTTACCGACTCAATAGCTGCTTCATGACCAATAATGGTATAAAGTGAGCTTACATCAGCTGTTGCTAGAGTAATTGGTGAGCTGAAGGTTAACCCTTCTATTAATTGAATGACATGTTTCGTGTCTTTAAGGAAGGCTCTGGTGTTAGAAACTAATGGCTGCAGGAATCCGTCTATATATTGACCCAACCTGGCAGATACCGAGTCGATACCATTGACTATCGGTCTGCCAGGTGGGTTGACGGAATCCTTATGCAATTTTGGTAAGAAATAGATGATGGGCATTCTACAGAAGAGTGGATCCAGATACAAAGCCTCTTTTTTATTCAAAACCCCCTTCTTTTTACCATTTTCTACCAATGCTTGTAACTTGTCCTTGAAGGGGAGCATTGGGTCTTTCGTCAAAAGCTGGTAGGTACTCCTATCGCTAAGTAGATGATCCATTTCAGATCGGTAATAACTCTTACTCAGAATAACCAAACCACCCCCCTTATCTGCGGGCCTAATAACAATATCTTTCCTGGCCTCTAGGTCCTTCAATCCCTTACTCAGATAAGGGGGGTTTTAAACCGTCCTTGTTTTTAAAACATTCAAGTCTGAAATTACTTTGTTTTTGAAAACTTCCAAGAACTTATTGTCCCGATTTGCCGGGTTAAAGGTAGATTTGTTCCGTAAATTCGAGTGGTGTGTACTTCCTGCGACTTCTACCCTATGATTAGAAGGGTTAGCTGCAAAGTATTTTTTGAGATTGAGTGTACGAACATATTTATGTATATTGACATATGTTTGGAACTTGTTCAAATTCTGCACTGGGGCATACTTCAAACCTCTGTCCAAAGTTCTTAACTCATCCCTTGTCAGTTCCACACCACTCAAATTAAAGATACCCTCCCCTATTGGGGTTTTGGCCTTTTGTAACCGTTTGCCCCCCCTTCTTCCTCTTTTCCTTTTCGTTTTCTGGAAGAACCCTCTTGTTGCGGAGGATGCGGGGGCGGGTGCTGCCACCATTCCTCGTCCAGGTGGGGACCCCAATTCCCCCCTCCTGGGCCACTCCGGGGTTCCTGAAAATCCCCTTGTTCCCTTTGGGGGTACGACTGAAGAGGGGCAAATCTATTTTCTATAGGTACTGTATAGCCATTTCCCCTTCCTCTATTCCTTGATCCCCTGGTATTATTCCACTGGTTTCTCCCCTGAGGTGCTTCTTGTTGATATCCAGAATTAGAGGGTGGGTTAGATCTTCTAGGGGAGTAGTGGTTGGATCCTTGCTGTGGGGTTCCCCATCTGCTCAAATAACCAGACTGATGGGGTCTCCCCCTACCTCCCCTCCCCCTACTCTTCCCTCCACGCACCTTCATCCACTGATTGGGTTTAGGTGTACGGGGTGTGGGGGGGGGGCAAAATTCCCTATCCTCAGTGTATTGGAATTGTGGAATGTTCCCAGTATGCGGAATGGGGGTATATCCCACTTCCTGGGGGTATTCCATCTCCTGGGTTCGATTTCGGTTGTAATTTTGGACTGCCATTTAAATACAATCCCTCCATTAAAATCATTAAAATCCCTGATGAATTTCTTTTTCTTCTTACTCTGAGTTTCTAAGTCCCATTTGGCTAATTTAGTTTTAAGCTCATTGGACAATTTTAAAAACTCATCTGTGTCTTTAAAAGGCTCCAGATTCACCTGCAATTCACGAATCTGAGCCTCCAAGACTTTCATCCTTCTCTGTTTCCTTTTTAATAAGAGCTCCATTAATTCCCAGCCTTTCTTACAGAAAAAATCACTCCATTCTTTCACAGATTCCTCATCAACTAGCCCGTCATTAGCTGGGATGTCCCATCTGAGCCTACGTGGGGTTAATTTGGCCGAAATATACTGCTCAAAGGTAGTGATATCCCACCATGCCTTGATCTTTTTTTCATAGACATGACCCAATTTTCTAAATAATTGGAATACATCACTTGATGTGTTGTCTAATACTTTTTTAGAGAAAACATCTCCAATATTTATGACTCTTTTCTCTAAGTATTGGAACACATCCATTGCTGCTGCTAGAATGTAAGAAAACTTCAAATTCAAACCAGCATATAATAAATATCAAACAGCGCAGCAATTAAATAAAACACATAGCAGCTGAACACTTAAAGGAAAAATAATCTGAAACCCTTCAAACAAAGTCCATACAAAAAAATATAGTGCAGCGCTCAAATTCATGAAAATATTCCTTTGCTGAATGAGATCACCCAGTGAGTTTCCAGTGAATAAGGCAAAAATCAAGTTGTGCAGTGTCAACAATCCTCCACTCAGTGTAGAAAGAGATTCCTGTGGATATAAGTATTATTAAAGTGTATTCCCCCAGTTTTGAAAGAAGCATCTTTCTCCCTCACGCGGTCCTTGGATTGACCAAGATGGGAAGGGGGTGGTTGTCACTGAGAAAGTTGTATCCAGTGATTTGAGATAGGCGGGACTAAAACCGGATGTTAAAATCCTGACCTATGGGTTGTGTCTGGTGGTAATATAAAGCGGAATTGAGCGTCACTTCCCCATCCGCTGACGAAGTTCCGGTTGGGACGATACGCGTGCGGGAAAGGGAAGTGACGTCATCCGCGGCCGCCGCTGTCTCCAAGTGTGGTTGCACCTTGGAGTATCCATTACCACTACAAACGTGTTTTTTATTGAGGTCATGTGAGTACCCCCCTGTTTTATGCTATTTAATAAAGCTTAAGCATTTTAAGCAGTGAGCACTAGATGTGGCACTATTTATTCATTTCATGTACCGGGGAGAGAACTTGTGGAACTCGATTTGGGAGCTTACACCTGATTGTGAATACTGAGGTGTTGAAGAGGAAACGATTGAGCAGTTCCTGTTTCTAAATGAGGTGACCTGACATCCGTTCCCAGGAGTTTTGTTCTATGCGCATTGAGGCTCCTGTAATAAGAGCCCATGCGGGGAGGTGAGAATATAGTGTGACCGGTGGAGGATTGTTGACACTGCACAACTTGATTTTTGCCTTATTCACTGGAAACTCACTGGGTGATCTCATTCAGCAAAGGAATATTTTCATGAATTTGAGCGCTGCACTATATTTTTTTGTATGGACTTTGTTTGAAGGG
>BLSH010448804.1:174934-194117 GCA_018402905.1 Glandirana rugosa | reverse complement strand
CCCACTCAAGGGCACGAAGGGGTCACCCCCTCGAGATAGGCGGTCTACAGGAGACGAAAGGGTATCGACTGTCTTTACCCCTTTCAGAGAGGGATGATCCCGAAGTATTTCGTCGTTTCCATGATGGGGGTGACTTACAGTGGGACAGGGTCCCACACAGTTAGAGTTGGTGACTACAGACCATCAGGGCCCACAGCGGTATGTACGTTTGTTGGGGTTGTCACGACCCCACGTCAAAACGTCATAAATGTGTTGATAAAAATTGATCACTGATCTCAACTCGCCGGGACAAAGTTCGGGTTCTGTCCGGACCCGAACCCGGACTTTGACCCGAAGTTCGGCCGAACCAGCAGAACCCGGACTTCTAGAAGTTCGCTCAACTCTAGTCACTAGTTAAAAATAGTTGTGTAAATACTGCAAAACTGCACCCCAGCACTGTTGGGGTTGTTTGCATGTATGGCGACACCCGGGACTACCAGACATCAGTGGTTGAGATTGACACACCCTGGGACAGGGTGACATTCAGTGGGGGTAGTACCTTTGCTGCTTTATGAAGCCCTAGTAGGGAGAGACTTTCCCCATTTCTGTCAGCTATGGGAAAGCAGAGGACATCTGGCGGATAGAGCTCCCCCACTGGGGAAGCACGGGAACTCACCCCAGACCCCTTTGATTGCCTGGGTGAAAGGGAGACTGGTGGTGTGAATGAGGATATGGGAGACCATCTTCATTTCCCGGTAATTGCTGGGGATCAGGATGAGCTGTAAGCCAGCCCCCAGCTGCAGGTTAATGACCAAGAAAACATCTCTGGCTCTAACAGTGAGGGTGGGTGGAGTGTGGTCCCTGACTTAGAGGTCAGGAGAGAGGATTTTTGTATGAAGCAATTACGTGATGTCACCCGCATTAGATGGAGAGAAAATGTTAAGATGGTGGATGGGGAACCTGTGGATCCTAATTGGGGGGGTGACTTTTCTCCACATGGCAGAAACAATTTATTGTATCAGGTGGTAAGAGGCAGTGAGGACGAGATAGAACAACTAGTGGTTCCCAAACCATATCGCAGGATGGTGCTGGCCCATGGTCATATAATGGGGGGGGCATCTGGGTACAGAGAAGACCAGGGAGAAAATAACTCAGAGATTCTTCTGGTCTGGGTTGTATGCAGATGTCAAGGAATACTGCGAATCATGCCCTGAGTGCCAAATGTCGGCACCATTGCCCCATTTTCATAGTCCCCTCGTCCCACTACCCATGATTGAAGTGCCATTTGAAAGAAATGGTATGGCTCTTGTGGGACCAGTAGTAAAGTCTGCCTGGGAACACCAGCATATCCTAGTAATACTAGATTATGCGACCCGCTATCCGGAAGCCAAACCCTTGTGGAACACCTCCGCTAAGACTATCGCCAAGGAGTTGCTCCAGGTATTTAGTCGGGTGGGGATCCCTGAAGAGGTCTTGATGGATCAGGGCAAGAAATTGTGCATGTTGTACAAAATCTCCCATCTCCGAACTTCTGTCTACCATCCCCAAACGGACAGATTTGTGGAAAGGTTTAATAAAACGCTTAAAAGCATGATGAGAAAGGTAGTGGGTAAAGATGGGAGAGATTGGGATTATTTGCTGCCATATCTCATGTTTGCCATATGAGAGGTTCCCCAGGCGTCTAAGGGGTACTCCCCGTTTGAACTCTTGTATGGTAGACATCCCAGGGCACTGTTAGATGTCACAAAGGAAACATGGGAAGGAGAGACCACCCCTCATAGAAGCGGCATCGAGCATATCTCCTTGATGCAGGATCAAATCGCAGCTGTGCTGCCCTTGGTACAAGACTATATGGAGTGATCCCAGGAGGCCCAGAGAAGGGTGTATAATTAGGGGGCCAAGACCCAAACTTTCAACCCTGGGGACAGAGTACTGGTGCTGGCCCCCACTGTTGAGTATAAATTCCTCGCAAAGTGGCAGGGCCCCTTTGAGATTAGGGAAAGAGTAATGGAAGTAAACTATAAAGTTCACCAGCTGGGGAAAAGAAAGCCAGAACAAATCTACCATGTGAACCTCTTGAAACCGTGGAAGGACAGGGAGACTTTGCTGGCTGTCTCACTTCCTCAAAGGGACAGTGTACCATTGACACCTGTCACCCCCCTAACTGAATCCTTGTCAGTGGCCTAGCAACAGGACATTAAAGAGTTTGTGAACAAAAATAGAGACTTTTTCTCCCCTTTGCCCGGACTGACTTCTGTAATTCAGCATAATATAGTGATGGAACCAAGGGTTCACATAAATGCAAACCCTTATAGAATACTGGAGGCTAGGCATGAGGTAGATGCACAGGAAATCAAGAATACATTAGAGCTGGGAATAGGGGAATCCCACAGTGACTGGTTGAGCCCCATAGTGCTTGACCCAAAGCCAGATGGTACTATAAGGTTTTGTAACGACTTTAGGGCGCTAAATAACTTCTCCAAGTTTGATACATATCCAATGCCTCGGGTCGACGAGTTTGTGGACAGGTTGGGAGGGGCCCAGTATATAACAACCTTAGACCTGACTAAAGGCTATTAGCAGATACCTTTAATGGAATCTGCAAAAGAGAAAAGTACTTTTTGCACCCCGGAAGGATCGTTCCAGTATAAACGGATGCCGTTTGGTTTACACGGCGCCCCTGCCTCATTCCAAAGGATGATGGGCAAAACGTTAAGATCACATCACCCATATGCAGCTGCCTACTTGGACGATGTGGTCATACACAGCCCAGATTGGGAGTCCCATTTGCCTCGGGTGCAGGCGGTTGTAGATTCTCTCTTACAAAAGCAGGTCTTACAGCCAACCACAAAAAGTGTGCCATAGGTCTGGAGGAGGCCAAATACCTTGGCCACATTATTGATCGGGGACTCATTAAGCCACAACCCAACAAACTAAAGGCCAATCCAAAAGTGGCCCCAACCCCTAACTAAAAAGCAGGTGCAAGGATTCCTGGGGATCAGGCACTTCATAACCAACTTTGCCACCTTTGCCATCCCCCTGACGGACCTGACAAGTGGTAGAGGGTCGGTTATGGTAAAGTGGAACCCTGAAGCAGAGAAGGCATTTCAAATGTTAAAACAAGCCCTGTGTGTACAACTGGTGCTTGTGACCTGGACTTCACCAAATAATTTGGTGTGTAGACCTACAACTCTGATGTGGGTCTAGGGACTGTACTGTCCCAAATCAGAGACGAGGAGGAGCACCTGGTTGAAGAAAACAAAAAGCGCCAGACCGTATCTAGGGCAGCAGGGTTTATTTCAACAATGGGGTACTTAAAATCAATAATAAATGCACTCACATGGTGCAAGGTAAAATGTGCTTATCTGGAGCAGCGCTCAGCTGAGCCGCCAGAGGTGCTGACAGTCCTTGACCAGATCCCTGATGTAGTTCAGCCGAAAGGTATGGGGAGAGGGGAGCCACCGGTGTCTTCACGTCAGAACTCCGAGCAGAATGCTGGAACAGTGCCTGTCTGTGTTTTTCAGCTAATCCAAACGCATTTCACAGGCTACGGCCTGGCCTCCTTCTTCAGCTGGTTTGTCAAGTGCTTTCTGTGGTCTTAAATAAGGGAGTCAATTGCTAGCGGGGGGTTGGGGGCAATTGTCTGCAGCTGTAGCTGGAGTGAATTGTGTCCCATAGCAAACCATGATCAGCAGTGTTTATTTAACAGACAAGTTAATAATATAAAATGAAATATTGTACAATGAAGATAAAATATTAACGAATATAAGATGGATGTATATAGTTTAAAAACAATGATGTGATAAAAATGGGGAGACATCTGTGAACTGAGTATGTCAGTATCTTAAGTAAATTAAGTGTTTAGAAATTTGGAAGATTGCAAGTGCAGCTCAGAATTTGCTTTTATTTGAGAGGAACACAGTTGTTTGATTCATGGTTAGATGGAGTGTCAGAAAAAAGTTCAAAACGTTGTTTAGATGTCTGGAAAATGGCAAATACAGTTCAGAATATACTTTTGTATGAAAGGAAAAAAATAGCTCAATTCGTGGTTAGTTGAAGTGTCAGGAAAAAAAGGGGGGGGGGGGAGGGTGCCTTACTGAGCCCAAGTGGTGCTCCCATTTGGGAGGCGTTTGAGCAAAATCAAGGAAGAATGGTAAGAAAAAGCAAAAACAAATATGGGAGAAAATACGATGTAACAAAACTGGGAGAGAAGAGTCTCAAATGTTGCAATGCTACTGTAGAGGGAAAAAAATATATTGATAAAGTAAAAAAAAGGGGGAACCCCGGGGGAAGAGGCTGTGTACTGGGCTAAAGGATGGTGCTGACATCTAAGTCTTCGTTCAAGCCTTCGGGTGAGAGGCTATTGAGTTTGAAAATCCAGTATGTCTCCTGTGCGCATAATTGTTTGAATCTTTCACCATCTGGAAGAGTTTTGGATATGGATTGGATAGCTGTCACTCTGAGAAGGGCAGGATTACTCTCAGGGTGGATCAGAAAATGTCTTGGAATACTGCATTTGGGGTATGTTTCTTTGAGGCTTCTTGTTCTCTGAACCTGGTCCGGAGTGGCCTGATGACGTGACCAACATAGCATTCCTTGCAGGGACAGGTGATGAAGTACATACCAAAGTCACTGGAACAGGTGAGAAATTTTTCAATGGGGAATGTGTTACCTCGTCTGCCAGAAAAAGTGTGTGACATGAGCACTAGTGAGGCAGTCCCTTTTTTGGCATTTGTACATTCCTGTGATGGAAAACATTTTGGAGATGGAATTAGGCAAAGAGTTTGTTTTTTCGCAATGTGCTGGGAGCAATCAGGTTTTTCACATTTTTGGCTTGTTTGCACACTAATTGTGGTGCAGGGGCAATATGTGCCTGAAGTTTGGGGTCATTGCAGAGAATGCTCCAATATTTAGTGAATGTCTTTTGGATGGCCCAATGTTTATTGTTGTATTTGGTGATGAATAGGGGTCCTCTAGGGGTAACCACCATGACCTTTTTGTCCGAGGTGTACCTGGTTTCCTCAAAAGGATTTTCAGAATATTTATGGAGGTATCAGAGATATGCTTGGTTGACTTCTTGCTCTCTGTGACCCTTCTCTAAGAATTTGTTTTTCAAGATTTGGCTCTGCGTTATGTAATCATTGGTGGAGCTGAAGTTTCATTTTAGTCGACAAAACTGGCTGTATGGAATGTTCTTTATCCATTTATTATGATGGCAACTTTTCCTATGTAAGCATGAGTTGCCAGCCGTTGGTTTGAAGTGGGTATGGAAACATATTTTGGAATCGTGGTCATGAAATAGTTCTAAATCCAAGAATATACGTTCATTAGGATCTGTGACCAGAGTGAACTGTACACCAAAAGGGTTGTTATTAGAGTTGAGCGAACCCGAAATGTAAAGTTCGGGTCCGTACCGAACTTTTGGGTGTCTGGGACCCGAACCCGAACAAAAAAAGTCCGGGTTCGGAGTTCTGGTAATTTTACGAAAAGTTCTGAAAATTGCTGTAAAAAAGTCCTGGAAAGTCCTAGAGGACTGCAAAAGGAAGGAAAATGTGGGTAAGGGTCGGACAAGTGCCCTACAAAGAAATGGGGACAGGGAAATAACTTAAAAGCATTTTTAAACAAAAATCACATAAAAAAATTAAAAATGGAGGTGGATGTGGACCATCTTCAAACTGTGTGTGAAAAGTATTAATTAGCGGTAGAAGCCATATCACTGTTCTAAAATCATCTTCAAATGGGGGGAAAAAAGTATAAATTAGCCGGGAGAACCCATATCACTGTTCTACAATCATCTGAAAACTGTGTGTGAAACTTAAACAATAGCCGGGAGAAGCCATATCAGTGTTCTAAAATCATCTGCAAACTGTGTGTGAAACTTAAACAATAGCCAGGAGAAGCCATATCCCTGTTCTAAAATCATCAGCAAACTGTGTGTGAAACTTAAACAATAGCCGGGAGAAGCCATATCCCTGTTCTAAAATCATCAGCAAACTGTGTGTGAAACTTAAACAATAGCCGGGAGAAGCCATATCCCTGATCTAAAATCATCAGCAAACTGTGTGTGAAACTTAAACAATAGCCGGGAGAAGCCATATCTCTGTTCTAAAATCATCAGCAAACTGTGTGTGAAACTTAAACAATAGCCGGGAGAAGTCTTATCCCTGTTCTAAAATCATCTGCAAACTGTGTGTGAAACTTAAACAATAGCCAGGATAAGCCATATCCCTGTTCTAAAATCATCTGAAAACTGTGTGTGAAACTTAAACAATAGCAGGTAGAAGCCACGTCACTTCCGGTCTTACCCAGACACTTCCGGTTCCACCTAGTGAAGCGCAACAACACATGGAGGAAGTGTGTATATGTCTTCATCAATAGGGAGGATTTACCTACACACTAGGAGGAAAGTGGCCTGGACGACAGAGTGACTGTTTTTACTTTTGTTTTGGAGCATACTGCATGATTGGACTTGTGTATGATTTTTGTTCTAAGAAATAAACCTCATTTTAAAACTGAATCACGCTATGGAGTTGTTCCCATTCCTTCCATGAATTGGACATCCCACACAATTTGGAGGATCTATCACGATACCAACCCCCTGGAACTCACATCGTGAAGGAAAGATCACCATCTGCCATTAGGACCTGGGACCCGCCTGGGAAAGGAGACAACCTGTTGGAGAAATATCCCCGGGAGAAAAAATCTGGAGAGTAGAGACCAACCACCAATCGGAGGATCCCTGACACACCTGCCTGAGACAGGCGCCTCTGCGCTTTACCCCTGTGTGGGGTGGCGCTGTCCGGTAAGCAGGGTGGCAATCGGGGAGCACGCGTGTCTCACTAAGGATTTATGTATTTTGGACCATATCTTATGGACACTTAATTGCACCATTGAGAAATAGATGTTGGCTATTGCTGTGAACAGATAGAGGACTAAGTGCAACAGACTCATGGTTTTAAGTTTTTGCAAGTTGTAATACTAGCACATTAATAGTAGCACATTATTTTCATTGGATATATTTTTTGAAGAGACTCAATAGCACCTTATATATCACTTTGCATAAGCACTTTAATATCACAGTAACTCGGGATATCTACGGTCCTTGTTTTCTGTGATACTAGCACATCAATACTAGCACATTATTACTTTTAACACTATTGTCGGATACATTTTATGTAAAGATTTATCAGTACCTCTATATATCACTTTGTACAAGCACCTTAAAATATCAGGGCAACGTGAATACGTATATGATACTACCACATTATCATTTTTAGGAAAGTGATATAGTCGCTTTAGCCTGTATCTGCAAAACGATAAGCACTGTCAGCAGTATTATTTTTACTTGGACTGTGTGCAACTGGGGTTGTCACATGACAACACGATACTAGCACATTAATACGTTTATTTACTGAAAGTTAGGGGGACAGATCATTTTATTTATCATCCGACAAGGCACATCTGTTTCCAGTATTACATTCCAAAAATACTCACCCCATCACTACATAGCGATATTGGCACACTAGCATTTTAAATTTTGGTTACCATTACTTATAACTTATTTTTTTCTATACCCACAATCAGAACCATATATGAAAGAGATACCTACTATAGATAAATAAGAATTTGGCACACCATTATATCAGGGGAGCGCCAACCCCGACTCAAACAATCAAATACCCTCACTCCTTATATAGGGAGTATACACTGGAGGCAGCATACCCACAACTTTCTAGCCTCAAAAAATCCTAAGCGCGGTTTTTGCAATCATCAATCATTGTCATTTACATCCCCTGTTCCACTGTGGTGAGCAGGTGAAACCCCAATTTAACAGACACTGTGTATAGATAGCTTTATCTTCTCTACATTTGCTTTTATCTTTGATGCAAAGGTTTGCCTACACACTGAGTTTGAACACTGAACACAGACATCCATGCTATACATTAACTTGCTGCTGCTTGTAGTTCCACAAAGTTAATTTTGCTAAGTTAGTGATCACTGTGAAGTTTCTCTACAGTCTCTTCTACCATCAGAGTGCTGTTTCTTGACTTCATTTCATCCTTTTGGATTAGCTATTTGTTCCATCAACCAATACTCTTTGAATACGAGTAAAATTAAAGAAAGCTACCTGAAGATTTATGGAATTGTCAAACAGCAACACTGGACTACTTCTATTTCTCTCCCCACTTAGGGAGTACATTATCTTTGCCGAAGTTACCAAAGCTGCAATTCACAAAAAAAAAAAAAAAAAAAAAAAAAACTCAGCAAGAGCAGGTTGAATAATGCTATAATTACTATTTGCTGGAGTTGTACTTGTTTACCTTTTAATTTTGCTGCTCTATGCGAGTGAGCAGTAGAGAGCGATCTGACACTAGTAGGAGTCATTCCTTTACTCTCCTGTTCCTCACTTATATTGGCAGTATCTGCATTTATTGAGTCTAAAGAAAAGTAACATACATTAAGTGCTGTTTTTTGGATCAAAAGGTGATAGTTGTTGTTTTACAAATAATTTTTTGTGTAGGTATTCCCGCCCTTGCCATATTGTGATTCATTGTTATTGAAGTGTTTGCCTCTGCTCTTGGGGTTATTCTGAGGTTCTGAATCCCCTGATAGCATCTTGAATGCACTATTGAGCTATATCGCTCATAACCTCAGTTATTGTTCTTTTATTGCATTCTTTGAACATATATACTGACAATGTTTGTTATCTATCCACAGAGATACTATAGTAAATACAATTTCTCTGTTTAACCATAACGTGTGTGGTTTCTCTTTGATCTTTGCACTTACACTATTGCCAGGTGTGCCAGAGGGGCTGAGACTGTTCTTGGGGTTGGAAGGCAGAGTAACGAACTGAACACACTTAAGTGGCTCCTGCAGGGATAGCGCTAAATGTGGGGACAGCACCCTACAAGTGCCAGGATGGATCCTGCAGCCATTACTCAGTGGTGCAAAGCATAAAACCGGCAAGTGGAGCTGTGTGTGGTGATTGGTGTCCCTGGCAGGGACTGGACAGAGGGCCGAGTCCATCAAACATGGGCTACCTTGGGCCTAAGCCAGAGAATATACAGTATATACTGGATGTGCAGGTCGACCTTAGCTCAAATTTTACCTATGTCCTGACCAAAAGGAAGAATGGAGTTCCTGACACTCTGCAGAAAGTTACCTTTCAACTGACTGCAGGTATTAATGCTACACCAATTCATCCGGGTGAATCAAGCTCCATCCCAGGGAGCTCAGGATGTCCCACACCAGACCCAGAGGTCATGACCTCAAAACCAACTACATCCTCCGAAGACTCCTCTTCCCTTCTAGTGGCCGAGTTTGGGAAGCTAGTCACATAGCTCCTTAAGAATCCAGCAGTGCCAAACAATTATGGGTATTGCAAACTATGTTTTTTCCCGGGGGAGAAGATGATTTTGATACTTGGATAGATCAAGCCATTCAAACAGTCAAGGAGTTGGAAGTGACTGATGCAGTAAAGAGACAGAGAATAGTTGAGAATCTGTGGGCCTCAGCTTCTGATGTCATTCGGAATCTAAAGTGGGATAAACCAAACTTTTCTGTTTCTGAGTGTCTAGAATCGCTTTGAGAAATTTATGGAAGAGTGGAAGATGTCACAGAGTTGATTTACTTCTTCCGCCACACATGTCAAATGGAGGGTGAGAGGCTAACAGCCTATGTTGCACGGCTGGACCAGATCCTTCAGCAAGTCATAATGAAAGGTGGTATGGAAGCCAAAGCTGCCAGTAAAGCCTTAATGACACAGGTGCAAAGGGGAGCACAGCCACTGGATCCTATTGTGTTACAGCTTTGAGACAGGAGTCCAGGGGACCTTCTCGCTTACTCTAAATTCATGAAGGCTATTAGAGAGGAAGAGGCTTTCATCGCAGCCAAGGCACAGAGGCCTGAGTCTACCAAAAGTTTCAAACATGGTGCTATGGCTTACATTATACAATCAGGACCTGAACTGGAGACTGGATCAGATAGAGGGCCCGGTATCTCTGTTGACAGTTTGGCCCAAGCCATAACCCATTTGGCCCAAGCACAGACTACTTTACAACAGACCTTCTGCGGAATTCAGAACACAGTGGGGCAGGTGATGAAAGCCCATGCTGATATGCAACAATCACTCTCGGAAGTGAAGCATAAGGTGTTCACCCTTGCTATTGGGAGAAGGGGCACTGCCTTTTCTTCTGCTGAGAAGTGCTATTGATGTGTGGAAGTAGGACATTTCATCACCCAGTGCCCAAATGAAGAGAACCTGACTGATCTCACAGCAGAGGCGGTGAAAGCATTGAGGGAGCTGTCCCTCGCAAAGCCAGCAGAGAAAATTGCTAAGAACCCGACGAGAGTGTTATAGAGTGTGCCCCCGACCCTACCTGCTGCCCCTGGCAAGAGGCCGATGAACAGTGAAGTATGCTTCAACTGTGGAGGAGTGGTAGATTATCAACGGGAGTGTCAAGTCCAGTAATGCCTAGTAAAGCATGAAGCACAGTGCCAGAAGCTGGCGGGAAACTTCAGAGGGCACCGGTGAAGGAGCCAACCAGACCCCCACTTACAGCAGCTAGCTCCAGAAACAATAATTGAGGAGACCAACCTGGGAGTTCCAACCCTCTCTAAGGGCTCCCGTATTTATCTCTAAGCGACTCAGCGTCCTTCTCTCTTTTGCTCATGCTACCTGGCATTGGAGAGTCAGTGCACACCAGACTCCCAAAGCTCAACGGGGACTTAAGCCGGATAAGAACTTCCGCAAGAGAGGAGTGAAGATACAAGCCACTGAACAGGCCAAGGCCACCACTTCCTCCAAACTTCCTGACAAGCTGGTGGGACCCTCTCCTGTCATCCCCACCCAAGTAGAGGGAATCTACACCAAGGCTCTTCTGGATACCAGAGCTCAAGTGACCCTTCTCTACAAAGACTTCTATGACAGGCACCTCAAGCACCTGCCATTGCAGAAGTTGGAAGAGCTAGATATATAGGGCATTGGAACTCAAAACTTCCACTTTGATGGCTATCTACCAGTCAAACTGGCCTTTGATCCCTCCATAGCTGGGAAAGCTGAGACCTTTGACACTTTGGCAGTGGTCTGTCCTTGCCCACCAGGAGCCAGTAAGAGTTCTCTCATTATGGGGACTAATACTGATCTTGTCAGAAGACTGTTGACACCACTTGTCCAAGAGCTGGACACTTCAACTACAGATGTACACCCCATGTTGAGGAAAGCCTATCAGCGCCTGATACAGGAACAGAAGGCCCCTGAAGGACTGGGAAAGATCTGGCGTTTGGACCAGAGGGAGACGGTGTTACAACCTGGTGAAGTGGCCTGTTTACGGGGATCTGTCAAGCTAAATTGAAAAGAACCAGGCCCTTTCATTTTCCTTGAAGTGGACAGAAGTCCTCTTCTTGAAGTGGAGAAGACATGGGAGTGGAGATAGTTCTTGAAGTGGTTTCAACTAATGCACTGCAGAGAAGCCATGGGAGGATCTCAGTCAGTGTCTGAAATGTAACAGCCTCGCCAGTGAAGATGCTGGCTCGGATGTTGCTGGGACAAGTGAATCCGGCCACCCAGTCTCACTGTCTGATTTAGTGGGGGGAGCAAAGAATAGTATCCCTGTAGAGGAGTTCTATCCAAAGAATACTCCTCTTTTGCCTGAGTGGAAGGAAAGGGCCAAGACTGGCAGGCTGCATTCTCGAAGAGTGCATTTGATGTGGGGTGTGCAAAGAGCGCCCAACACCGGATCCGTCTTCAAGCGGATAAGCTGTTCAGAGAAAGAGTCCAGCTGATTTCTTTAGGGGACCTTTGTGAACAACTGGCAGAACTGAAGAGAGAAGGTATCACCCGAGAGTCCCGGAGTCCATACGCTTCCCCAACACTGGTGGTACGGAAGAAGAATGGGTCACTGAGGCTGTGTATCGACTACAGAACGCTGAACAGAAGGACTATTCCTGACCAGTACACTACCGTACGGATAGAAGATGCCTGTCAGGGGCAAAATGGTTCAGCATTCTGGACCTGAATAGCGGGTACTATCAAATCCCCATGCATCATGAGGATCGGGAGAAGACTGCCTTCATTACCCCGGTGGGATTCTTTGAATTTGACCGCATGCCTCAGGGTTTGTCTGGTGCCCTAGCCACTTTCCAAAGGCTCATGGAAAAGACGGTGGGTGGCATGAACCTGATAGAAGTGTTGGTGTATCTAGACGCATCATTGTCTTCGGGAAGACCTTAGAGGAGCATGGAGAGTGTCTAGAAAAGGTCCTTGAGAGACTCCATGATGAAGTTGAAGCAGTCTTTGGAGAAGTGCCACTTCAATCAACCCTCGGTCAATTACCTTGGTCACATCGTGTCTGCTGATGGAGTGGCCACTGGCCCCCAGAAGCTGGAAGCCGTCACCTCCTACCAGAGGCCCACTAATGTGACCGAGCTCAGGTAATTTCTGGGGTTCTGTTCCTATTACAGAAGGTTTGTCGAGGGATTCGCTAAAATAGCTCACCCACTCAATGAGCTACTGAAAAGCAAAGAGGAAAACGACAACCCAGATCCGACTAAGCCTGTCAGACCAGCTGGAGGGCCCAGAAAACTCAGAGAGTCCATTCAGAAACAGTGGACTGCCCAATGTGAAGAGGCCTTTAGGCAGCTGAAATGGAGCCTAACAACCATCCCAGTTCTGGCCTATGCTGATCCAACCAAGCCATATGAACTACACATTGACGCCAGTCGTGATGGGTTAGGCGGGGTGTTGTATCAAGAGCATGACCGCCATGGCCTGTTGCCTGTTGCCTATGTAAATCAGAGCTTGGCTCTCGCCGAGAAGAACTATCCCATACACAAACTGGAGTTCCTGGCTTTGAAGTGGGCAGTGGTGGATAAGCTGAGGGATTACCTGTATGGAGCAGAGTTTGTGATCAAGACCAACAATAATCCCCTCACCTACATCCTCACTACCATCAAATTGGATGCCACAGGTCACAGATGGTTGCCTGCCCTATCAGGATTTACTTTCAGCCTGAAATATTGACCAGGGGTTGGAAACAATGCTCTGTCATGAAGGCTCCATTGTTCCAGAGACGCTCCAGAAGAATGGGCCCAGCTGACACCAGAAGGGGTAAGAGCCTTATGTCAAGGAGCAGAATACCAAGCTGGAGGTGGATCCAGGGCAGAAGACATTGGAGTGTCAGTTGCTGGTGTCCCCAGATGTTATTGCAACATCACCCAAGTCGGGGATGAAGTTCTGTCCAAACTCTCTAAGAAGGACTTGTGAAGGGATTCGTTGGAAGACCCTCTTTGTAGCTTGGCATTGAAGGCTTTGGAGAGCCAACGTCCTGATCTGCTCCTTACTGACTCCCTGAAGGAAGCACTCCTGTTGCACAGAGAATGGGGTCGGTTGCAGCTGCACCAGGGGGTGGCCTACCGAAGGGTCTCCTGTGATGATCCCCAAGAAATATGGCAGTTGTTCCTGCCAGAAAAACATAGAGAGACAGTCTTAACCTCCCTACACGACAACCATGGCCACCCAGGGCCTGAGAGGAATTTTCACCTGGTGAGGGACCTGTATGTGGGCTGAAGTTGAGGGTTATTGCCACTCCTGTATCAGGTGCATTCAAAAGAAGACTCTGCCTCACTAAGCTACCCCAATGGGCCATCTTCAGAGCCAAGGACCCATGGAGTTGGTGTGCATTGACTTTTTGTGCTTGGAGCCTGACCTAATCGGAGAAGGGAATATCCTGGTAGTGGCTGACCACCTCACTTAGTATGCCCAGGCATTTCCCATGAGGGACCAACAAGCATCCACGGTGGCAAAGATCTTAGTGGAAAAGTAGTTTGTGCACTATGGCCTGCCCCAACGTATCCACTCTGATCAAGCGAGAGATTTTGAGAGCAGCCTCATCAAGAAACTTTTAGACCTGTTAGCCATTAAAAAGTCTAGAACCACCCCGTACCATCCTCAAGGGGATGCTCAGCCAGAGAGGTTCAACCGAACCCTCCTAGATATGCTTGGGACTCTGACTTCAGAAAAAAGCAGCATGCTTACAACAGCACCGCAAATGATGCCACAGGATACTCCACCTATCTTCTGATGTTCAGGGGGGGGGGCCCGGCTGCCAGTAGATTTGGCCTTTGCCACGTCCTTAGACCATACATCAGCAACCTCCCACAGGTGATATGTGGATTGACTACGGAAAAGTATGAAGACTGCCTTCTGACAAGGCCCAAGCTGCCTCAGATGCCCAAGGACAGAGGACCTCGGGGTACAGGACTTACAACTGGGTGACAAGGTGCTGCTGAGAAACCTGGGTGTCCCTTAAAAACACAAGTTGGCTGACTGCTGGAAATTTGCAAACAGCTGCCAGGACTCCCAGTGTATCAAATCTGACCAGAAGGGAGAACAGGCCCGCTGAAGACATGGCACCGCAACCACCTCTTGCCTCTGTCATAAGCAGTTCATTTGCCACTGCAGCTAGATTCGCAGTCCACACCCATGGCCTCTCTGAGATCTTGACCAGTGACTAGATCTCAGTCTGTGCCTCGGCAGGAAGAGGATGAGGATAGTGAGGATGAAGAAATGGGAATGGATTGGCGATGGCCATCCCAAATGCCAGGGCCTGCCACCCTCCTTTCTTCTCTGCCCAAGGCGATGGACACCAGGATTCTCAGACGAGAAGCTCCTGAATTTGTACCCCTGAGTTCATCTCTTGAAGGGTTGGAAGACCTCCAATCTTCCCTGCGGACAGTAGATCCCAAAGACTTCTCATCCTTCATTGAAGAGGAAGCTGAATCTGATTTGCAGGAAGAGAGCGAAGGTGAAGAGGAAATGGACTCTTCCCACCAGAGTGGATGAATCTGATTCAAATGGTGACCCAGATGCTGTTAGTTCAGAACTGCCTAAATCTATGTCACCTCCAGAAAATAGAAAGGAACCTGATGAGCTCCAGATTTCTGAGGTAATAGAAAGTGAGCCCACGCAGATGCCAGTGCTAAAAGAAAAACGGTCAGACCACCAAAAAGAGTAACCTATGACTCTCTGGGTGAAATCTCTGAGGAGATTGTACTCACTTCCATAAGACTCTTGAAGCGCCTGGTCTTTCCACCACTGATTTGGTGGAGGAAAACCCAAGCTCTCCCCCTGGCACATCTAGGCAGGTCACTGCATTATCAGTGACGTGTGGACAGAGCAACCTACCCTCTTATGACAATTGGTGGGAGGTTCCTCTGTCAACACTGTGTCATGAGATGAACTGTTTGAGCTTGGACTCTTCTTATAATATGTAAATTTTCTAATTTCCTGTGTGGATTAACCTGTTTTCCTCCACTTGTATATATGCAGCATGAAAGCCTGGCTACACTGACATCGTCCGGTCCCCCGACTGAGGTGGAGATCCGAAGATGCCATGGAGGCACTGTGTCTACCTCTCATCCTGTTGTGTTTGCTCTGTTTGTGAGTATGTTTTTATTAATAATTATAATATTTCTGAATAAAACTTTTAAATGGTGTTGCACTAGGTCGGTGCGCCATTCTCTTGTTTTTTTATTCTCTAGTGCTTTTGATTTCCCATAGTCCTGAGGAGGGCTGCAAGACCTTTTGAATGTGGAAGGTTACTCACACAAATTAAGAACATCTATTAGGGATATTCACCTTGCCACTATTGCATGACTCTTGGTTTGATGGACCAGAGCGCAGGAGGATTGGTTTTTGCTTTTATATGAAGCATGTAACAGGTTACAGACTCTTTACTTTCTTTGGAGAACCAAAGGTTCATTGGGGGGGAGTGTGTAGTGGGTACCTCTCCAGGCTTCCTGTTATGTCCCTGCCTGGTTCTCTCTCTCTCTCTCTCTCTCTCTCTCTCCACACACACACACACGCATCAGTTTACTCTGCTCCTCTCTTGCGTTCCTATTGGCAAGAGGAAGAAAGCCAAGGAGTAGTTACAGGAACCAATCAATGGGGCTTTCACAAGAAGCAATTGCAAAGGAGTGTGGAATATGAAGTCTCAGCACAGAGCTGCCTGATTGACTTTCAATGGGGCGGAACTACAGAATCCAGCGGGCATTGCGGCTAGAACAGATTTCAGGGAGGAGAAGAGCATTCTGGCAGAGACTAAGAATTGAGGCTTTGGGCCTGGCGTGCTCTCTTGGGGCCGTGGATCTGTGTGCAGGGAATCTGTTGCTGGATGCTGCATCGGTTGTTCTACAGATTTATTAATCAAATACCTGGAGGGACATCAGCGGACAGCGTGATTACCTTGTCCTGCAACAGCCTGAAGGCCATTCCATCCATCCTACAGGGGTGTCAGATCCATGTGAGTCGTGATGTGGTGGAGGCCGGAGACCATCCCTTGAGCCAGATGCGAGAGAGATTATCATCATCATCATCATCCTCTTCATCTGTACCTACAACATCATCATCATCATCTACATCCTCTGTTCCAGTGTGGTGAGCAGGTGAAACCCCAGTTTAACAGACACTGTGTATAGACAACTTTAGATGAAAACAACAAGTGCAGCGCTTAAAGTGAAATAATCCAAAATGTTAACATAGTCTGGCTGACAAGGTTGTCCTGGTCGGTTTACTCAGCTCAGACTCTTGTATATGCCAAAAGGCAAACCCATAAGTTATAACTGAGTTACTTACATCAAAGTCAACCAAATCAATAAAGTGGTTAAGTGCAAAAGGAAGGGCAATAAATAGTTATAACCAAATCCACCAGATCATTAAAGTGAATAAGTGTGATACAAACAATAAAGTAGTTAAAACTTCATAATCCATGATTAGAAATGAATATAATGACACATAGTTCCAGTGCTTGAATGAAATGTTAAAAGTGTCAAACATATGTTGAAACATATGAAGTTAGGCAGATATCCCCTCCAATGATGGACTGTAGGGCTGCGGTCTGTACCATCCTCCTTGTATGATGTTTCCACCAGTAGAGCTTAAGCAGGGTATGCCTGACAACCCATAATCTTGTCAAGGAGGTCACTCACCACATCATGGAAAGAAAGAGAGGTCTCGCCATAGCATAAAAACCTTTGTGCATTTATTGTTCAAACGGTATAAACACTTACTTAGATGTAGTAAAATTGAGTTCATCGTCTGATATAACAGGTTGCAGTGTTGTAAGGGGACCAGACCCAACGTATTTCGTCTCTATTTGGACGACCCCAGAAGACGTCCAATAAAGACAAAACGCGTTGGGTCTGCTATTCTTTCTGCCATTCTTTCTGCCTGGAAACTTGAGAATGTCCATCCATAAAGTGACCTTTTACGTCAAAAGCATTTTTTGACCAGCTAGAAAACAGCGCTAGTAAATAAAAATCACTTGCAGAATTGAGCGATACTGATTCATGGGGAAATTCGTTATCAGACACTGAAAGTGACGACAGCGACAATTTTGCAACTGAGCAAATTTCAGTGTTTTTGACTTGATTACATTATTGAATACATTTGATTATTATTATATTTTTTGAAAATTATTTATAGTTATTTCTTATATTATCATTTATGATTTCTTTGTTTCAAACTTTATCATACCCCGGATGTCTACTAGCCTCTTGTTTGGACAGATTTAAGTGAGCTATTCCTAAGAATTACAGGGCTGCAATATAAAATACCAAATTTCTATGCAAAACAATGTACCGCTTTGAGATGCAAAAATCTGACATAATCATACCACCAGGGAGGTTAAGCGGCTCCTGCGGGGGTAGCGCTACACAAGTATAACTAGTATCACTTACCTATGAACAGAGAACATAGTCTACTTCAAGTACAGCCTGTAGGATGAACAAGTCTGTTTTGCTGACTTAGAGATTCTATTGTGGGAACTTATCTATGTGAAGAGCTACCTCAATATGTTTTTATAAACTAGAACAAACTTACAAACTGTATTTATAAAAGTCACACGGGCTTTAACCAGTTGCCGACCACCTCGCATACATTTACTGCTGCAAAGTGGCAGCTGTATGCAGATCGCAGTTTATAGACGATCAGGTTTGCTTCAGAACCGATCAATCAACAGGGCCAGGCCAATAAATTTTTGGTCTGGACCTGCTGATCGGTCCTGGCGAATTAAATGCCTCCTTTGTCTTTGTAGTGTAAACACAGGTAGAGGAAGTGATGTCACCTTCCCTCCTGGAGTCCTTTTCGGTTCCAGCGAGGGAGAGAGGAAATCTAAAACATGAGTGCACCAACAGTCCACTGACACCAGTACATGTTAGGCACACTTTCCACCCCCCTGATCGTTCCCTGAACTCCTAGTTAACCTCTTTGCTCATGTCACTGTGTCATGTGTATGGATCAGATCTTTCAGTCATCACTGTACTTGTGTCACTTGTGACACTAATCAGTGTTAGGGTAGGTAGTAGTAGACCCAGATAGGCCCCCCTTACCCCCCAATAAAGGTTTTAACCCCTTGATTGCCCCCTGTCACCTCTGATCACCGGGTGACGCTACTTAGGTGGGTTTTTTTTTCATCAGGGTACCTACCATATATTATATATAGCTAGAGTTGAGCGAACCTCTGGAAGTTCGGGTTCTGCTGGTCCATCCGAACTTCGGGACAAAGTCCGGGTCCGGACGGAACCCGAACGATCGCACGGACACCGAACCCCATTGAAATCAATGGAGACCCGAACTTTTAGGCACAAAAATGGCTGTAACAAAGTCCTGGAAAGCCCTAGAGGGCTGCAAAAGGAAGTAAAATGGGGGTAAGGGTAGGGGAAGTGCCCTGCAAAAAAATGGGGACAGGGAAATAACTTTAAATATTTTTTAAAAAATAAAAACATAAAAAAAGCAAAAATGGAGGTGAATGTGGATCATCTTCAAACTGTGTCTGAAAAGTATTAATTAATGGTAGAAGCCATATAACTGTTCTAAAATCATCTTCAAACTAGGGCAAGTGCCCTACAAATAAATGGGGATAGGGAAAATAAATTAAAATCAAATAAAAAAATGGGAAGGGGGGTGGATGTGGAGTAGGAGCCTAGAGGTTGACTAGGCCGTGATCATGGCAGTGTAGGTGGAAGTGGCGGTGGTAGAGGAGTAGGAGGAGGTAGCCAACATGTTTTTTTTTTGTATTGAGGCCTATTCAAAAAAAGAAGTATATGAATGGCTGTGTGAGTCCGGTCTAAATGTTTATTCTGCACAAGGTACAGACAAGTCTTGTGGGATCCATGCCTGATTCATTTTAATAAAGGTTAGCTT
>BLSH010448804.1:144284-170297 GCA_018402905.1 Glandirana rugosa | reverse complement strand
CTAGTCTAGTGTCTATAACTAGACAAGTCTATGGTATGATGATTGACTGGATAGATCACACACACGCACGCACAGTCTCATGGACTGATTAGACTGTGACAGCCCCTAACTGCGACTGGGATTGAATCTGATTTTGGATTGACTCCAATGGCAGCTCGCTAATCCCCCAATCTTGGATATATTCGATATATATCACAACTCGCTTGGGCCTGACATTGCAAGCCCAGGCATGGCTTGAAAGCCCACAGGTACCGTACCTGGGCCTGGGCCTGTAAAGTTTTTAGCAAGCCCAAGCAAGGCCCCAAGACGATAAAATGAAACGCTTGTTGATTGGCTGCCCTGCAGCTTCTCAACACGTGGAGTAAAATAGCAGAACCCCGGAACGAACCCGAACGATTTTTGAAATGTCCGGGTCCGGGTCCATGCCATGGACACCCGAAAGTTCGGTACGGACCCGAACGTTACAGTCCGGGTTCGCTCAACACTATATATAGCTTATATAGGTTCTAACCCCCTAATCGCTCGACGGTAACCTCAGTTAGGTTTTAGTCTAAGTTAGGGTCAGCGTCAATCCCCGACAGTGTCAGATTAGTCAGGTACTCTGACACGCACGCACACACACTAGATAGGTCAGTTAGTAGTATGGTATCTGAACAGATCAATATCTGTGATCTGATCAGATCTAGATTAGCATCCCCAGTACCTTAATGTTCTAAAAAATGCTGCGTTAGTGGGATCAGCCCAGATACCTGCTAGCATCTGCGTTTAGTCCCTCCACCCCGCCCAGCCCACCCAAGTGCAGTATTTAATAGATCCCTGACACTTACAAAACACAACACACCTATCTGCAGTGTTCACAGACTTCACGCCTGATCCCTGCAAAAGCTGACAGTAATTTTGGTAGCAATTTGAAGCAGGCTCTGACAACCAGTTGGGCTTTTTGCTTGTGAGTCACAATAGTGTACGGATAAATTTAGAGTCCAACATGTCAAATCCGAGGTACACTAGTGAAGAGGCCTATGTGATGCTGAGCATGACAGATGAGAGCGATGGGGAAGCCTCACTGTCAGATTCAGGCTCAGCATATGAACCCGTAGAGAGCAGCGGCACCCTGACAGATAGCTCTGATGACAGAGTTGTGGTCCCTGCTAAGGTCAGCCATTTCTGACCCCGTTCTGCTGTCGTTGAGGTGCAAAAACCGTAGGTCTCTCGTATGGAGAAGAGAGCCGGTACTAGCGCTGCTTATCCTTCTGGTGAACTGGCAAGCACCAGCAGCCTAGTACACCCTGGTCGTACAACCAGCACTGCAGTAACACTTGGTGATGAGGTGAGTCCCATAAGTGCAGTTCAAGCTGGTGTGGCTAGCACAAGTAATATGCCGCAGCCACGAAGTAGAAAAAGACAGGCCCGCAGAGCCCAGAGTGCCCTTCCCTCTGAATACGCTAATCTTTATTGGCGATCCATCCCTGATTCATCGCCCGTACTTCCCCCATTCACTGGCCAACCCAGCATTCAGGTGCAAAGAGAGTGGAAAGCTATTACGGTTTCTGAATTTAAAACCTTTCTGGGCCTTTCCCTCCTCATGGGCATAACTGAAAAATCTGAGTTGCGGTCATATTGGTCCACTGACCCAATTTACCATATGCCCGTGTTCTCTGCTTCCATGACCAGGGCGTGATATGAGCAGATCCTGCATTCCATGCACTTCAACGACAATAAAGTCTGTCATCCTTGGGGTGACCCTGGATCTGATCGGTTCCACAAAATGTGGCCCCTCATAAACCACTTCAACCAACAATTCACAGCCTTGTTTATTCCCGATCAAGTTGTTTGCATAGACGAGTCCCTGATTACGTTTTCTGACCGTCTTGCTTTCAAACAGTACCTCCCCAGCAAGTGTGCCAGATACGGGGTCAAGATGTATAATCTCTGTGACAAGGCCACAGGCTACACATATAGTTTTATGGTTTATGAATTAAAAGATAGTCATGTGGAGCCCCCGACTGCCCGGACTACATAGGGAGCTCTGGCGAGATTGTGTGGGACTTGGTGTCACCCTTATTTGGAAAGGGGTACCACTTGTACGTGGACAATTACTACTCAAGCATACCACTTTTTAGTCATCTTTTTAATCAAGTAATTAGCGCATGTGGCACCGTGCGACTTAATTGCCGGGGCTTCCCCCAACGGCTGGTAGAATCCCAACTTAGACAGGGGGAGAGAGCCTGCTTGAGAAGTAGTAATTTGCTCGCGGTGAAGTGGAGGGATACAAAAAATGTTTTCATTCATCGCTCCCTTCATGCAGACACGGCACTCCAAATGGTGCTGCATCCCAACTTCTCCATCCAAATGCAGTGAGCTGGCTGCATGAGTGGCATTTTCCACATGCCGTTCCTGGTACCCCTACCAATCGAGCCCCCCAAAAGAGATGTTGTGTCTACAGACAACACAGACACAGGCGTGACACCCGTTATTATTGTCCCTCCTGTCCTGACCAGCCTGGTCTTTGCATTGGTGACTGTTTCCAGCACTACCACATACTAGTTGAGTATTAGCGTAGGGTACAGCACTACACAGGTATTGGGTACACTGTCACTGGGTCTCCAAAGATGTCACCACATTTTGAGAGACCCTAACCTGCAACCATTATTGTTGTTAAAAAAAAAAAGCATAACAAATAAATAAATAAAACATTTTTAAAACCACAAAAAAAAATGTTATAAAAAACAAAAAAAAATAAAAAAATAAAAAAGCCAAAAACAGTTGTCAGTTTCTTGTTCTTCTCTCTCTTCTTCTCTGTTAAATAAAGGATGAGCGGCGCTAGTACCGGCTCTCTATTGTTACTGTTTTTTATGCATATCTGTAATGTTTTGTTACTGTTTTTTATTATGTTTTCTTTGCAGGTATGACTTTTTTTATATTATTATTATAATACAGGATTTATATAGTGCCAACTGTTTGTGCAGCGCTTTACAATATAAAGAGAGACAATACAGCAACAGTACAATTCAATACAAGAGGGTTAGAGGGGCCCTGCTCCTGCAAGCTTATTACCTAAGAGGGAGGGGCTAGTGAAACAAAAGGTAGGGACTGTGAGGGTTGAACTGATGAGGGGAGTAGAAGATTCTGTTGTTAGCTTGAGGCAGGACAGGCCTCCCTGAAGAGATGAGTTTTCAGGGATTGCCTAAGAGTGGACAGAGTAGGAGATAGGCAGGCAAATTGAGGTAGAGAGTTCCAGAGGATGAGAGAAGCTCTGGAGAAGTCCTAAAGATGAGCATGGGAGGAGGAGACAAGGGAGCTGAAAAGTAGAAGGTCTTAGGAAGAGCAAAGAGGGCGGTTTAGGTGATATTTGGAGATAAGGTTGGTGATGTAGCTTGGGGCAGAATTGTAAATGGCTTTGTATGTTATGGTGAGGGATTTGAATTTTATTCTTTGGGAAATGGGAAGCCAGTGGAGGGATTGGCAGGCAATGAACGGTTGGTAAGGTGGATGAGTCTGGCAGCGGCGTTCATAATTGACTGAAGAGGGGGTAGCTTGCGGAGATGTAGGCCAATTAGGAGGGACTTACAATAGTCAAGGCGAGCGATAACAAGGGAGTGAATAAGTTGCTTAGTGGTGTCAACGGTTAGGAAGGGGAATATTTTGGAAATGTTTTGGAGGTGAAGTCTGCACGATTTGGACAGTAATTGGATTTGGGGCTGAAAGGATAGGTCAGAGTCTAGGATTACACCTAGTACCTTGGCATGAGGGGAGGGACTGATAGTTGTATTATTGATCTTGATGGAGAAGTCAGGGGGCGGGGCATGGGCTGGAGGAAAAATTATGAGCTCAGTTTTAGAAAGATTGAGTTTGAGGAAGTGGTGTGACATCCATGCTGATATGTCAGTTAGTAAGTTAGTAATGTGAGAGGAGACTGAAGGAGTGAGGTGAGGAGTAGAGAGATAGATTTATGTGTCTTCAGCATAGAGGTGGTATTGGAAGCCATGGAAGTTTATCAAGAGACCAAGGGAGGAGGTGTAATTGGAGAAGAGAAGGGGTGCGAAACAGAACATTGAGGTACCCCAACCGGAAGTGGAGAGGAGGAAACAGAATTATAGGTCACATTGAAGGAGTGCTCTGACAGGTAGGAGCAGAGCTAGGAGAGCACAGTCTTGAAGGCCAAGAGAGAGGAGTTTTTTGAGGAGGAGGGGATGGTCAACAGTATCAAAGGCTGCAGAGAGGACGAGTAGTATGAGTATGGAGTAGTAGCCGTTGGTTTTAGCAGTTAGTAGGTCATTATTGAGCTTCTGTAGGGCAGTTTCAGTGGAGTGTAGCAAGCGAAAGCCAGGCTGCAAGGGGTCAAGAAGGTTGGTGTCAGTGAGGCAGGAGCTAAGACGGTTGTGTTCTAAAAGTTTTGACGCAAACGGGAGCAAGGAGATGGGTCTTAAGTTGTTCAGGCTGGTGGGATCCAGTGAGGGCTTTTTAAGTATGGTGGTGATCAGTTTTAGAGGGCAGGGGAAGGTGCCAGTAGAGAGGGAGAGATTGAAGATGTGGGTGTCAGGAAAATGTCAGTTTCCGGCCATTCCGGACTGTCCACAAGCGTGACCGCACTCGTGCGCGTGCCCAGCCACGCCAATGGCACCAAACAGTCTATTTAAGCATCCTGCTCCCTGTAGCATGTGCTGTCTATTCTACAGCAAATCCGTGTTCCCGAGTGACCTGTTTCCTGTGCACTTCCTGTTCCTGTGACCCCAGCTTGAACTGACCATCCGTGCTTTCTGCCTGAACCGACCTCTGCTTGTCCATGACCACTCTTCTGCCTGACCCCTCGGTACCTCGCTGCCTGCCTGCTGATGACCCTGCCTGAGCCTGACCATCCATCTGCCTGATCCCTCTGCACCGCTTTGCCTGAACGTTGCCGACCTGGCCAGAACCACTACTCTCAGTCTTGCACGGACTTCTGGAAGACATCTTACCATCACCTGTGCTCCCCTGTGCTCCAGCGCTCCCTGTCTGCTCTATCAGGGGTTCTGGAACCAGGGCCATAAGAGAGGTTGTTCCCCGCACGAACCAGACTCCACCGCCAGGATTGTGACAGTGGGTGAGGGAGCATAAGATAGAAGAAGAGGGTAACCGTAGTAGATATGAGGGAACAGGATCCAGGGGACAGGTGGTAAGGCGGGCTTGTGAGAAAACTTTAGAGACCTCTTCGGTAGTAGCAAGGTAAAAAGAGGAGTGTGTTGATAGTGTATTTGTATAGGGTATGTCATGTGGGTTAGATTTCTGGGCAGTGGAGATGTCCCCACAAATTGCATCAATCTTGTTTTTGAAGTGGTTTGCAATCTCGTGAGCAGTGAGCGAGTTACTGGATGGAGGTGGTGGTGGAGAATGTAGAGAGTTAAAAGTAAAGAAGAGACAACGAGGACTGGAGGACAGGGTATTAATGAGGGTGACAAAGCAGGTTTGCTTGGCAGCATGGAGGGAGGAAGTTTATTTTAAGAAGGTGTATTTATATTGGGTGAACGCCTGCTGGGATTTAGTTTTACGTCACACTCATTCCAGTGCTTGTCTCTTAAGGTTTCTAGTGTCGTTGGTCTGCCAAGGTTGTAATGGTCAGGGCCTGGCATTTTGTGAAGTGAGAGGAGCAAGAGAATCCAGTGAGGATGAAAGTGAACTGTTGTAGATAGTAGTTCCCAGATTAGGGCAAGATAGGGCTGAGATTTTGTCATGGGGGTGGTCAGTTGCAGAATAGAAAAGAGAAGGAATAAAGTGGCTTAGGTTTTTTGGGTAATTGTTTTCTGCTTGGTGGAACAGGTGGTTGGAGACGAGCATATTGTGAAAGTGATGAGGTTGTGGTCAGAGAGAAGAAAGGGGGTGTTGGTGAGGTTGTAGTAGGGGATGCAAAGATGGGAAAAGACAAGGTCAAGGGTATTACCATCAGAGTGAGTGGGGGTCTGTGTCCATTGTGTAAGCTCGAAGGATGAGGTTAAGTTGAAGAGCTGGGATGCAGCTGGGCTGTTAACATTGGCGTGGATGTTGAAATCACCAAGGATAATGGTGGGTCATGTGGAGGAGAGAAAGTATGGTAGCCAGGCAGAGTAGTCATCAAGGAAGCATGATACTGGTCAGAGAGACTGATAGATCACCGCAACCCTTGGTGAAATGGGAGAAAACAGATGAATACAAGAGAGGGAAGGGTAGTAAGGACAAACCAACTCCACCTCCTTTCCGTCCACTGGGTTTGGGTGAGTGAGTCCAGTGGAAGCCTCCATGAAAGAGAGCTGCGTGCGAGGCAAAATCTGATTCTTGAAGCCATGTTTCTGTGATTGCAAGAAGGTTAAAGGAGTGGGATACAAAGAGGTCATGGACAGAAGTGAGCTTATTGCAGAAATAGTGGGCATTCCAGAGGGCACATGAGAAGATGGGGGTGGTTGTTGGGAGCAGGGGGATTGAGATAAGATTGAGAGGATTGTGGCTGATGCTGGAGGAGGCAGGATGACAGGTGTGGGGGTGAGATCCTAGAGGACTGGGATTAGGGGAGATATCCCCAGAGGTTAGTAGAAGAGGGGGGGTGAGGAAAGTAAGATGGTAGTGAGATGTGAATGAGTGCACATATGTTCCTGTCCTTGTGTGTAGGTCAGCAGGTGGGATATGTATTAGCAGGAGATGATGAGAACAGTAGTAGGGAGAGGGTAGAAGTGATGGTGATATGTATAAGTTTTTGGGTGGAGAAGAGGGGAAAAGAAGTGAGAATTTGAAAGCAGAGATACTAGTATGAGAAGGCAAAGCAGAGGGGACATATTAAGGGGTAGTGGGGATAGGTTTTAGACTTGCAGGATGCCTTCCAAGGTGGTGGTTTGAGGTCAATTCAGAGTGGAGTAGAGTCCTTTATGTTACTGTAGGGATGTATTTTTTTATGTTACTGTTTACTGTGTTTTATTAATAATTTTTTGCTTTTCAGGTACGCCATTCAGCTGTAGCACTGATTTATCCATGGTGACAGCAACAGCCATACATAGATAAATCAGCAACTCCAGCGCTGTTGGAGGTGATTTCAACACCACAGTTGAAAAAAGAGCATACAGTATCTCACAAAAGTGAGTATACCCCTCATATTTTTGTAAATATTTTATTATATCTTTTCATGTGACAACACTGAAGAAATTACACTTTGCTATAATGTAAAGTAGTGACCTTACAGCTTATATAACAGTGTAAATTTGCTGTCCCCTCAAAATAACTCAACATACAGCCATTAATGTCTCAATGTCTGGCAACAAAAGTGATTACACCCTAAGTGAAAATGTCCAAATTGGGCTCAAAGTGACAATATTTTGTATGGCCACCATTATTTTCCAGCACTTCCTTAACCCTCTTGGGCATGGAGTTCACCAGAGCTTGCCACTGGAGTACTCTTCCACTCCTCCATGACAACATCATGGAGCTGGCGGATGTTAGAGATCTTGCGCTCCTCCACCTTCCGTGCTCAATAGGGTTTAGGTCTGGAGGCATGCTTGGCCAGTTCATCACTTTTACCCTTAGCTTCAGTATGTCACAATAGATGTTGGCATTCATGGTTCCCTCAATGAACTGTAGCTCCCCAGTGCTGGCAGCACTCATGCAGCCCCAGACCATGACACTCCCACTAGCATGCGTGACTGTAGGCAAGACACACCTGTCTTTGTACTCCTCACCTGGTTGCTTCCACACACGCTTGACACCATCTGAACCAAATTAGTTTAAATTGGTTTCATCAGACCACAGGACATGTTTCCAGTAATCCATATCCTTAGTCTGCTTGTCTTCAGCAAACTGTTTGCAAGCTTTCTTGTGCATCATTTTTAGAAGAGGCTTCCTTCTGGGATGACAGCCATGCAGACCATTTTTATGCAGTGTGCAGGGTATGGTCTGAGCACTGACAGGCTGGACCCCCCACCCCTTCAACCTCTGCAGCAATGCTAGCAGCACTCATACAGTTGTATGCAAAAGTTTAGGAACCCCTGACAATTTCCATGATTGTCATTTATAAATATTTGGGTGTTTGGATCAGCAATTTCATTTTGATCTATCAAATAACTGAAGTACACAGTAATATTTCAGTAGTGAAATGAGGTTTATTGGATTAACAGAAAATGTGCAATATGCATCAAAACAAAATTAGACAGGGGCATACATTTGGGCACCCTTGTCATTTTGTTGATTTGAAAACCTGTAACTACTTAGCACTGATTAATTGGAACACACAACACTGAAGCATTTTACAGACGCTATTTAGCTAAAAATAGCATCTGTAAAGCGCCTCAAAAATCCCCCCCAATCCACCCCAATGTGAAAGCCCTGAGTGCTTTCACACTGGGGCGGTGCGCTTGCGGGACGTTACAAAAAGTCCTGCAAGCAGCATCTTTGGGGCGGTGAGGGGAGCGGCAATATACCGCTCCTCTACCGCCCCTGCCATCAAAATGAATGGCAAGCGCTTCCGAAACGGCTGCACACCGCCTCGGTAGCACTGAGCGCCGGCACTTTTAACCCCTTGTGGGGGGTTAAAAGCATGGCGCGCCCACCCGCATAGCGGAGCCATATCGCTGGTAAAACTCTGCTAAAACTAGCGGGGTTTTACCACGACTGCGGCTGCCGCTCAATGTGCAAGTAGCCTTAAGGTGGCCAATTACAAGTTGTTGTTCTTTTTGACTCTCCTCTGAAGAGTGGCAACATGGGGGCCTCAAAACAACTCTCAAATGACATGAAAACAAAGATTGTTCTACATTATGGTTTAGGGGAAGGCTACAAAAAGTTACCACAGAGATATAAGCTGTGAAAGTCCACTGTGAGGAAATGGAAGACCACAGGCACAGTTCTTGTTAAGGCCAGAAGTGGCAGGCCACATAAAATATTGAAGAGGCAATGGCAAAGGATGGTGAGAACGGTAAAAAACAGCCCAAAGACCACCTCCAAAGACCTACAACATCAACTTCCTGCAGATGGTGTCACTGTGCGTTGTTCAACAATTCAGCAAACTTTGCACAGGGAGAATCTGTATGGGAGAGTGATGCGGAAGAAGCCTTTTCTGCACACACGCCACAAACTGAGTCGCTTGAGGTATGCAAACGCACATTTGGGCAAGCCAGCTTCATTTTGGAATAAGGTGCTATGGACTGATGAAACAAAGATTGAGTTATTTGGTCATAACACGGGGCATTATGCATGGCGGCAAAAGAACACAGCGTTCCAAAAAAAACGCTTGCTACCCACAGCAAAATTTGGTGGAGGTTCCATCATGCTGTGGGGCTGTGTGGCCAGTGCTGGTACTGGGAATCTGGTTAAAGTTGAGGGTTGCATGAATTCCACTCAATATTAGCAGATTCTTGAGTATAATGTTGAGGAATCAGTCACAAAGTTGAAGTTACGCCGGGGCTGGATATTTCAACAAGACCATGCAGAGGAACAAGTACAATGTTCTGGAATGCCCATCCCAGTCCCCAGACCTGAATATCATTGAACATCTGTGGGGTGCTTTGAAGCGGGCTGTCCATGCTCGGCAACCATCAAACCTAACTGAACTGGAGATGTTTTGTAAGGAGTAATGGTCCAAAATGCATTCATCCAGAATCCAGACACTCATTACAGGCTATAGCAGTGTTCCCCAACCCAGTCCTCAAGGCCCACCAACAGGTCATGTTTTCAGGATTTCCCTCAGATGAATCAGCTGTGGTAATTACTAAGGCAGTGAAACTGATCAAATCACCTGTGCAAAATAATGGAAATCCTGAAAACATGACCTGTAGGTGGGCCTTGAGGACAGGGTTGGGGAACACTGGGCTATAGGAAGCGTCTAGAGGCTGTTATTTCTGGTAAAGGAGGCTCTACTAAATATTGATGTGATTTTTCTGTTGGGGTGGCCAAATTTATGCACCTGTTTAATTTCATTTTGATGCATATTGCACATTTTCTGTTAATCCAATAAACCTCATTTCACTAAGGAAATATTACTGTGTCCTTCAGTTATTTGATATCTCAAAATTAAATTACTGATCCAAACACCCAAATATTTATAAATGACAATCATGGAAATTGTCAGGGGTTCCTAAACTTTTGCGTACAACTGTATGTCTATTTCCCAAATACAACCTCTGGATATGACGCTGAGCATGTGCAATCAACTTCTTTGGTTGACCATGGCGAGGCCTGTTCTGAGTGGAACCTGTTATGTTAAACCACTCTATGGTCTTGGTCATCGTGCTGCAGACCAGTTTCATGGTCTTGGCAATCTTCTTATAGCCTAGGCCATCTTTATGTAGAAGTAACAAAAGGTGTAAATCTGTGCTACACCCACATATATGTGACAGTAGCTGACATAGTTTTGATTGATCCTCAAAATGCAATGATAAAAAAGTCCAATATGCAGCGCTAGAAATGGTAATAGTCTATATCAGGCATCCTCAAACTACGGCCCTCCAGCTGTTGCGGAACTACACATCCCATGAGGCATTGTAAAACTCTGACATTCACAGACATGACTAGGCATGATGGGAATTGTAGTTCCTGAACAACTGGAGGGCCATAGTTTGAGGACCCCTGGTCTATATGATAAACATGAAGAAGGAAGGTAGGGATCCCAACACCAGCTTCAGTGTGAATCAGAAACACACCACACCACTGTGCATAGTATATCTCCTTACCAGATCCACAATAGAAAAGAGCATATAAACCAGTTCACAACTGTAATCAGATCTCCGCTTCCTTAGTATGTTTCAAGCCAGGGCATCCACCAAGGTTGCATATGCGAATACAATTCTCACCGCAGAGTACCACCAAAGTTATATGGGATGAGAAGAAACGACCCAATAGTGAAGCCCCCCAGAGTAACACATAGATGTTTACTAAAGTTGTACTTATAAGACAGATGAGAAAAACAGGCAATTCTGGCAATTCATTTCATAAAACACAGTTGTTTTGGCATGCTGGGCGTGACGCTGTGTCACATGACGCGTTTCATTCAGTAGAATATCTTCAGAGGCGTGCCCGTCAGCTTATAGCACGCTCATAAATACACAATGCGCCTGAAGTGACGCATGGAGCGATCAACAGGAAACGAGATCGACAAGTCTCCTGCGCACTTTCAGTCAGTTAATAAACAGGGAAACAAAACACATAGCATTCTGAGCACAGAATTAACCGATTAAGGTAACTAAACTTAATCCTCAAAACAACAGGAATTGTATATTTTCAAAAGAAAGTACATAACCATATACAAATAAAAAGCTGTAAAAGAATATTAAAACATATGTGTTAAATGGTCAGTATAGAAAGTGGCACCTATTGGTTAAAAAAGGGCACTGCACCATATAAAAATACATAATAAAAGTACAGTATAAAACTATATAAATTCCTCCACTATAAAAAAGAAACAACAAAAAAAAAGGAAGGACATTACCAATAAAACATGAGCCAAAAGGTGACTGGGAACACCTCAACCATTATTAATCAAACAGTTAACGTCCCAGTCAACGTTCAGCCCAGACGGCACATAACTCTTAAGGTCAAAGATCCAGCAGGTTTCAAGCCATGGAAATTTCCCTTCTCACAAAACAACCCCGCCAATGGGGTGTGAGTCAGTCAATGGCAAGAAAGGTGGTCCCCGTCAGATCCATGTGAAGGTGCTCCAAATAGTGCCTTGAAACAGTATGCTTCGGGAAGCCTCACCTTATTTTGGCCACATGCTCACCCACCCTCACATTCATAGCCCTAGTGGTACGACCGACATATTGCAAACCACAAGGGCAAGTGAGCATGTAGACAACACTCCAGGAGGTACATGTTATAAAAGAATTAACATCATACTGCTTACAATTAACCGTGGAACTAAAACTACAGGTTTTCTTATCACAAAGCTTATTAAGATTACAAATCTTGCACTTCCCACACCGATAATAGCCCTTAAGCTTTTGAAAAAAAGGCACTCTGTGGGGTGCATCCAAAATGTTAGGCGCCACTTGGAGCCTTAAGGGGGGCACCCTCTGAAAACTAATGAAGGGCAATCTGGAAGAGCAACAATTATTTTTTTCGGATCCTCAGAGAATTCTTTGCCATGAAGTGCCATGTTGAACTTCCACTGACCAGTATCAGAGAGTGAGAATGATAACACCACATTTAACACACCTGCTCCCCATTCACACATGAGACCTTGTAAAGCGAACGAGTCACATGACACCGGGGAGGGAAAAATGGCTAATTGGGCCCATTTTGGACATTTTCACTTAGGGGTGTACTCACTTTTGTTGCCAGCGGTTTAGACATTAATGACTGTGTGTTGAGTTATTTTGAGGGGACAGCAAATTTACACTGTTACAGTATCTCACAAAAGTGAGTACACCCCTCACATTTTTGGAAAAATTTAATAAGATCTTTTCATGTGACAACACTGAAGAAATGACACTTTGCTACAATGTAAAGTAGTGAGTTTACAGCTTGTATAACAGTGTACATTTGCTGTCCCCTCAAAATAACTCAACACACAACCATTAATGTCTAAACTGCTGGCAACAAAAGTGAGTACACCCCTAAGTGGAAATGTCCACATTGGGCCCAAAGTGCCAATATTTTGTGTGGCCGCCCTTATTTTCCAGCACTGCCCTAACCCTCTTGGGCATGGAATTCACCAGAGCTTCACAGGTTGTCACTGAAGTCCATTTCCACTCCTCCATGGTGACATCACAAAGCTGGTGGATGTTAGAGATTATGCACTCCTTCACCTTCCGTTTGAGGATGCCTCTATAGGGTTTAGGTCTGGAGACATGCTTGGCCAGTCCATCACCTTTAGCCTCAGCTTCTTTAGCAAGGCAGTGGTCGTCTTGGAGGTGTGTTTGGGGTCGTTATCATGTTGGAATACTGCCCTGTGGCCCAGTCTCCAGAGGGAGGGGATTATGCTCTGCTTCATTATGTCACAGTACATGTTAGCATTCATGGTTCCCTTTATGAACTGTAGCTCCCCATTGCCGGCAGCACTCATGCAGCCCCAAACCATGACACTCCCACCACCATGCTTGACTGTAGGTAAGACACACTTGTCTTTGTACTCCTCATCTGGTTGCAGCCACACGCACTTGATACTATCTGAACCAGATACGTTTATATTGATCTCATCAGACCACAGGACATGGTTCCAGTAATCCATGTTCTTAGTCTGCTTGTCTTCAGCAAACTGTTTGCGGGCTTTCTTGTGCATCATCTTTAGAAGAGGGTTCCTTCTGGGATGACCGCCATGCAGACCAATTTGATGCAGTGTGTGGCGTATGGTCTGAGCACTAACAGGCTGACCTTCCACCCCTTTAACCTCTGCAGAAATGCTGGCAGCACTCATACATCTATTTCCCAAAGACAACCTCTGGATATGACGCTGAGCATGTGCATTCAACTTCTTTGGTCGACCATGGTGAGACCTGTTCTGAGTTTGACCTGTCCTGTTAAACTGCTGTATGGTCTTGGCCACTGTGATGCAGCTCAGTTTCAGGGTCTTTGCAATCTTCTTATCGCCTAGGCCATCTTTATGTAGAGCAACAATTCTTTTTTTCAGATCCTCAGAGAGCTCTTTGCCACGAGGGGCCATGTTGAACTTACAGTGACCAGTATGAACGAGTGAGAGCGATAACACCAAATTTAACACACCTGCTCCCCATTCACACCTGAGACCTTGTAACACTAACGAGTCACATCACACCGGGGAGGGAAATGGCTAATTGGGCCCAATTTGGACATTTTCACTTAGGGGTGTACTCACTTTTGTTGCCAGCGGTTTAAACATTAATGACTGTGTGTTGAGTTATTTTGAGGGGACAGCGCATTTACACTGTTATACAAGCTGTACACTCACTACTTTACATTGTAGAAAAGTGTCATTTCTTCAGTGCTGTCACATGAAAAGATATCATAAAATATTTACAAAAATGTGATGGGTGTACTCACTTTTGTGAGATACTGTATTTACCGGAGCATAGGGGCAATCCGCCCAAATTTCCACCCACTGCCCCTATGCTCCGGTATATATTTTTAAAATGGCGCTATGCCCATCATTAGAAGTGGGTGGATGAAGGGCGGTTTTCTAATGGTGGACATTCCCATCAATTGATTCTTTTTTTTCATTTAACCCATAGGCTGCATGAAAAAAAGAACATTACAACATATGCCCAACAAGGACCAGTGACATACTAATATGTTGCTGGTGTTTGAGTGGTTTTCTCAGGCTCTCCTTTCCCACCGGGGAATGCAATAATACAGCCGGTGGTTCCGCAAGCTGACCATATAGCTAATCGAAGGCTAGAATGGCTCCAATCATATCGATGGCCTAAGAAACCGGAAGCTACAAGCATTTCATAACTTCAGTTTCGCTGGATATAAACAGTGCCATAGGGAAATTGACAATACATTTTAGTTTTATATTTTTTTTATCTTTTAGTTAGTCGTTTTATTAATATTGTTTTTTGTACATTCAGCCATTTTTTGTTCTTCCGCTGTTTCCATTACCTCTTTTTATTGCTTGTATGCATAGTATATTATAACAATTTTATAGTATCTCTTCTTTTAAATCGATATGCATTATATGGGAACAATTTTGAATTTTATAACATTTTAATTACGGTATATATTTTCACAAATAAGCTATACATATATACTCTGTTTATTTTTACTCTTGTGTTTGATAGCCCCGAAGAAGGGGAAGTCTGTGTTCCCCCGAAACGTGATGGCTTTACCGTGTTATACCACTGTCAGTAAAACAACTATATAACAATCTATATAACAAAAAATAAATGTGACACTGCCTATTTTTATCATAGGGGATATTTAAATTCCCAGTGATAATGATAGCAATGATAAAAAAAAAAAAAAAAAAAGTGACATTGTAAAAATAAAATAAAAAACAAAATGAATAATAATAAAAAAAAAAGCACCCCTGCCCCCCCGTGCACGCGCGCAAAGGTGAACGCAAGCATCGGTCTCGTGTTGTATGTAAACAGCAATTACACCAGGCATGTGAGGTATCACCACAAATGTCAGATTGAGGGCAGTAATTCTAGCAGTAGACTTCCTCTGTAAATCTAAAGTGGTAACCTGTAAAGTTATTTCAAAGGCTTTTAGATATTTGTGTAAAGTTTGTCGCCATTGCGCGGGTGTGCGCAATTTTTAAAACATGTCATGTTTGGTATCTATGTACTCGGCATGGGCTCATATTTTATATTTGACCACACATTAGGGCAATATAGTGTGTTTTTGTGCATTAGAATCCAAAAACTGTTTCCCCCCAAAAATTGCATATCAAAAATCTCTGCGCAAATACTTTGGGAAAAAAAAATTTCAACACCCACCATATATAATGTTAGCGGGTTCAAAGTAATTTTCTAGCAAAAAAAAAAGTACTTTTTTATGTAAACAAAAAAATGTCAGAAAAGACTTGGTGGTTCAAGTGGTTAGAAGAGTGGGTGATGTTGTGCATAAAATGCCAAGACAGTTCAACCACCCCCCCCCCCCCCCCCAAATGACCCAACTGTGGAAAGTAGACAACCCAATCTATTTGCTGAGCAGCATGTTGAGTCCATGGAATATTTTATTTTTTTTGTCAAAAGTGATTGAAAAATTACAAAAAAAAAAAAAAAAAAAATGACACAAAGTTGTCATAAATTATATATTGTGAGACTTTCTGGCACTCCAGCCCCATACAAGACCCCAAAAACCAGTCACCGCCTTTAGAATTTCTAAGGGACTTATGCCTTCACCCCACACTACCTATCACAGTTTCGGAGGCCATGGAATGTCCAGATAGCAACCCCCCCCCCAAATGACCCCATTTTGGAAAGTTGACACCCCAAGCTATTTGCTGAGAGGCATGTTGAGTCCATGGAATATTTTATATTTTGCCACAGGTTTTGGGAAAATTACAAAATTTTTTTTTTATTCTTTACACAAAGTTGCCACTAAATGATATATTGCTTGAACATGCCATGGGTATGTCTGGAATTACACCAAAAAATACATTTTGCTGCTTCTCCTGAGTACGGGAATACCACATGTGTGAGACTTTTTGGGAGCCTAGCCGCGTGCACAACCCCAAAAACCACGTTTCAGAAGCCCTGAAATGCCAAGGTAGGGCAAAAGCCCCCAAAATGACCCCATTTTGGAAAGTAGACACCCCAAAATATTTTCTAAGAGGCATGGTGAGTATTTTGCAGCTATCATTTGTTTTGGAAAAGTAATAAAGAGATTTTCAAATTTCAAAACTTTGTGTCAAAAAACAAGATTTGCAAAATACTCAACATGCCTCTCAGCACATAGCTTGGAGTGTCTACTTTCCAAAATGGGGTCATTTGGGGGGGGGGGGGGGCTATACTATCTGGGCATTCCATGGCCTCCGAAACTGTGATAGGTAGTGAGGAGTGAAATCAAAAATGTACACTCAAGGCGGTGACTGTTTTTTGGGGTCCTGTACAGGCTAGACCACCAAAAAGTCTCACATATGTGGTATCCCCATACTCAGGAGAAGCAGAAGAATCTAATTTGGAGTGTAATTCCACATATAACCATGGCATGTTTGAGCAATATATCATTAAGGCTCCTTTCACACCGGAGCCGCCCGAGAATTAGCGGTAAAACACCGCAAATTTGTGGTGTTTTACCGCTCGTTACAGCGGCATTAGGGCACTGCTATTCAGGCAGCGGCGGTGCGCTTTTAACCCCCCACAAGGGGTTAAACAGGGGTTAATAGTTCTGGTTTGAGGTGCTCCCGAAGTGGTGTTCAGGCACTTCGGGAGCGCTGCCCCATTGTTTTTAATGGGCAGGGGCGGTATAGGAGCGGTGAATACACTGCTCCCACACCGCTGTAAAGATGCAGCTTGCAGGACTTTTTTTACTGTCCCACAAGTGCACCGCCCCAGTGTGAAAGCACTCAGGCTTTCACACTGGGGTGTATTGGGGGGAGTTTTTCAGGTGCGTTTTAGTCCCTGTTTTTAGCGCAAAAGTGCCTGAAAAATGCCTTGGTGTGAAAGTGGTCTTAGTGACAACTTTGTGAGAAAAAGCGGCTAGACTGCTATAAAATATTCCATGGACTCAATATGACTGTCAGCAAATAGCTTGGGGTGTCTACTTTCCAAAATGGTGTCATTTGGGGGGGGGGGGGGCAGTTGTGCTATCTGGGCATTTTATGGCCTCCGAAACTGTGATGGGTAGTGAATAGTGAAATCAGCAAATTTCGCCCTTAGAAATCCTGAAGGCGGTGATTAGTTTTAGGGGTCCTGTATGCGGCTAGACTGCTAAAAAGTCTCACACATGTGGTATCCCAGTACTCAGGAGAAGCAACAGAATGTATTTTGGGGTGTAATTCCACATATACCCATGGGATGTGTGAGCAAATTCCTTGGAGTGTCTACTTTCCAAAATGGGGTAATTTGGGGGAGTTTTGTACTGCCCTTCCATTTTAGCACCTCAGGAAATAAGATAGTAAGTCATAAAATAAAAGCTGAATCCCAGAAAATGCACCCTAGTTTGTAAACGCTATAACTTTTTCACAAACCAATAAATATACGCTTATTGTCTTTTTTTTTTTACCCGAGACATGTGGCTGAATGAATTTTGGCAAAAATGCATGACTAACATTTAGTTTATCGTATTTTTTTAATAACAAAAATGTAAAAATATAATTTTTTTTTCAAAATTCATGTTTTTTTTTATTTATATTGCAAAAAATAAAAACCGCAGAGGTGATCAAATACCATCAAAAGAAAGCTCTATTTATGGAAAAAAAAGAACACAAATTTTTTTTGTGTACAGCATTGCATGACTGCGCAATTACCAGTTAAAGCAGCGCAGTACCAAATTGTAAAAAGTGCTCAGGTCATTAAGGGGGTAAATCCTTCCGGGGCTGAAGAGGTTAAAATATTAGAAAATAACCAACCCACTTTTCAGTTCAGATGAATATGACATTCTGTGTGATTTTAATGGGTCTTTTTTTAGTGTGCAGTTCACTATGTACTTTCATTTTCAGTCTTGACATAGGTCATCCACTTGACACATTTTCAATTAATTTGTGTATTATTGGGTCTTGCCAACAGGTCAGAGGAATCTTAGTAAGGCTTTGAAATTCATTTTAAAGGTGTCCTGTACTAGATGTCGGTAAGCTGTATTTTAAAGACTCTTCCAAGCTAGATCTTTATTTCCTTGTAGACCTATCAAGTGTAACAAAGATCAGGAAATGAAGTTCCACATGTAAACAAAGCAGGCCAACAGAGAAAGATGCTTTTACCTGCTTTAAATCCCGAGCTGACTGGGGTAAACCTGACCTAGTAAATAGCATCTTTACTTGGAGCAATTCCAGTGCTCACCAATAATTAATTTACACAAACTAACATCCACAAAAAAAGACAAACTGTGACACTCGCATCTTTAAAAGGACTTTTATCAGCATGTAAAGAACAACAAGACTTCAAAATGGATTTCCTACCCTGGCTATTTCACCCGGAAAGCCATAAATTATCAAAGTCCTTATTCAAGAAGAATTATCATTTTTTTACATTAATCAGTTCCAGATGGGAAAAAGTACATGCAATACTTTGTCCCATCTTCCCTTGACTCATGGCCGCACAATACAGCAACTAGAAAGGAGATGGCTGTTTTGATAGCAATTGCCTGTCTCTGGTTCTCATTACTTGTCAAAGGCAAGTCAGCCTCATCTCCCTCTGTACTTTGTCCTAATAAAAACTGAATAATGTTAAAAAGTAAAATATTTTCTTTAAGATCTATATTGAGTGGACCAAGACAAATTCTAACTCTTCCAAGTATAGTCTTTTTAGATATTTTGCAATGTATCTGTTGCTGAACAACTACCCACTTATGGAAGAAACCGAATGCTCTACAATTAATATAGCCACATAAATTGAAAATAAATTAACAATGTAAGATGGCATATGTATGATTCATAAACAAAAATAAGTCACAATAGATCAGATTTGAAGCCTAAATATATTCACAGTTTCAGAAGTGGCTGCACAACAGAAGCAACAATACTAAATGAATGCACAATTTCATAAGTGGACAAAAAACAGGGGCAACTGTACAGAGATACACCATTATAATGCAGGTATCGTTCATGAAAAATTACTGCTATTTTAATTACAGATATTGGGAGCAAAATACCCCTCCCCCCATACGCGATCTTGCGCAACACAGCTGCCCTGTAGCAGGAAAACTGCCATGGGGTGGTCAGCAAGTGGTAATTTGGTAGTCAGTCACGATGAGCTTATAAGGTCTGAATCTACACTCTGTTATGCTTAAAATTAATATATAGAGGAGCACAAGATGATATATTATTGAACGTTAAAACATTTCAATGTTTGTTTTTTTGTTTCATTTTACCAAACCTGCCATAATACAGTCTTCATTCGAATTATCATGCCCTTCTGTCCCACCCTGTAGTATCTGTTAAGTTATTGATTGCTAAAACCCTATCATGATCATTTTCCTGAACCCTTTCTTCCAAAGGCCCTCTCTTTTCCTTTGGATATTCTGGATGGTGTTCCAGTTGATGCTGGGAGACCAATTAGTAACAATTTTGTAAAGGTTCTTCATTGAATTGTGCCTAGCAAAGCAATAACAAAAGTATCTCTTAAAAACACTAAAATATACTGTATAAGATTAATCATAAACTAAGAGAAATATAGAATTATTTGCCGCTTAAAAATTTAAAAACTCTCTATATGGTTTGGCAGATCTGGAATTTTTATAACAAAATACATGAGGATAAACAATAAACAAAACACCTTAATACCATCAATAGGTAACATGAATAATAATTTATTCTGGGCTCATCATGATTAGAGAGAATCATGTAAAAAAATCTAAATATAAACCAATAAATATTGCCATAAAATATAACTATATTAAATGGATTTAGCAAAATTCAGAAGCAGTGCTCCCAAGCGCTCTAAGATTTATGATTCATGCATGCATACTGTATATTCACATTTGAGCACTAATTCTTATGGGCTTTTGCAGACTGCAATGAAGCTGGGGTGTATGTACACCCTCCTTAGTTTTTAGAGCTGAGCTCAAGGCAGATAAAAAAGGAATACATTACTACAGCTCTGTAATTATTGATAGATCTTGACGTTATTTTTTTTAAATGCAAGCAGTGTAAGTACCTGAATTTGACTTGGTATTAACCTCTTGCAGTCCTTTAACAATCTGTACAGAAAAGCTTAGAGAAGGGGAGCACATGGAGCCAAATGGGTGTCTTGCACTGCAGAGAGCATGCTGATAGGAAGAGAGAGCAGAGTGACTGAGGAAATAATTAATTTGTGTTTTCTTCTTCTGCTTTCATTGTCCAGTCACATGTTGGGGTTGGGGCCATGTAAGTATAGCACCCTTGTCCTAAACAGGGCTGCTAGTAAATTTATTTGTGCTAGGTGGTAACTAGCCTGGCTAATTTATAGTCTTTGATCCACTGATTTCTGTCCTAAGCCTGAGTTTTTTTTTTTTTAACAATTTATTGGATTTTATTTGAAAATACAAGACGTGATAAATTGCTCTAGTAATAGTAAACAGATGGAGTCAAATTAATACTGATACACATGTCGTATGAACACAGACAAATGAGAAAGATAGGAGGTGATGAAGGGGGGTGAGAACAAAGAGGAAGTGGATGAGAGATGCTGTCTACAGAAGAAAGTACCAACAAATATGTGCAATTATCAGCACAATTTTGGTACAATCATAACTACAAATATAAGTACAATTACAAGTGCAAATATAATTACCATTATAATAATTGTTGCATAGAAGGGCTAGATCAAGAGCTCTAACTAGAATGAACCATAAACATGAACTTGCCAGCCTGGTGTAGCAGTGTTGGGCAATTACTGTGGGAGAAATGATATGAGGCAGTCGACATCAGCCTGTGGCACTTATGGTGGATGGTGGCAATTTAGTGGCTTGGGGCGGATTGTAGGAGTTTATGAGAGTTTGAAGATTGTAGTTTGTAATTTGTAGAGAGTAATTGAGAGGTCTTTGATTGTTTGGCTGTCTGAAGAGTAAATTCCGTCTGGTAGGGAAATGAAAGCAATGTGGGGTACATATGCTCGGTGAACTATCTTAAGTTGTTGTTCTCTACAAAATTAGTTAGTTACGTGGTTGCGAGTGGATTTGAGAACCAATAGAATAGTATTTAGCGTCTCTAGCGAGTTCAAATCTTTGTTCCATGAAGCGGAGGTGGAAGCATGGATAGCTGGATTTAGGGATAAGCATAGAGCTTTGTAGAGTTTTGAGATTTTATGCAGGCTCCATTTGATAAAAAAAGTCAATAAGTGAAGGTTTGAAATGAAGATCCCTGTCATGACATGTACTGGAGACAAAGCTTGTTGCTTGGTGTATAAAGAGGTTATGGGTTGGTAATTTTTACCTGTGAATGATCAGGGAGGGAGGGGGCACCCGTGCTTGTATCATAAAGTTGTGCAAAGGTGCTTAAACCTAAATTTGCCCAAATGGAAAAGGCTGGATAATGCTGCACCTGTGGGAACAAAGAGTGTCCACATATAGGGAGGTGGATAGACATGGAGAGGGAAGTCTTACGTTTTTTCCTAATTTCCCTTCATGCAATAACATTATCAGGGATCAGTAGGATGTGGAGGAATGTGTTTGATACCACAGTGCAGCAATGAGGTTAACTCATAAGGACTGGTCATTGCAAGCTCAATATCAAGGTTCGAGTATCTGGAGGTCCTTGTAGTCCAATCCAATCCCACTCTCCGGAGGCAGGAGAGGTTATAGTGTCTGGTGTCTGGGAGATTAGCACCACCTTCCTCTTTAGGTAAACATAGTTTTTGGAGCGATATGCTGGGTTTGCGTCCTCTTCAAAGGAAGTTTGAGAGGGCTTTGTAAAGTAACTGCAGGTCTTTATGTTTTAAAAGTAAGGGGATTGTTTGTAGGAGGTATAGGATTTTCGGGAAACTCACCATTTTATAGAGGTGGCATCTGCCCAGGAGAGATAAGGGGAGCTTTTCCCAGTGACCTAATTCCTGAATAATTTTATGGATAGTGGGTAGAATGTTTAGGTGATAGAGCGAGGATGGTGTCTTGCCTATTTTAAGTCCAAGATAAGTGATGTGGATTTTGGCTATAGTGAAGATGGAGGAGGCTGCCCAGGAGGGTGTATGAGAATGGAAAAGGGGAAGAATGTCACTTTTTGCAAAATGTATATGTAGGCCTGAACAATATGTGAACATACTAAATGTCTCTTGGATATGGGTCATGTCTTCGGCTGGGTTTGAGGTAACAATTAGAATATCGTCCACGAATAGGGCTCTTCTTAGTTCCTGTGAGTCTGTCTGTCTGAGATGTGGTCTGCTGCTACCACACTAGCCGAGGGGTCTGAATACATTGCATGAACAAGGTGACAAAAGGGACCAGAAAAAACAAATGAGGACAGCACAATACTCAGCCAACATAAATTGACATTGTCAAAGGCTTTTTCTGCACCGAGTGTTACAATAGCTAGATCTCCGTCTGAGCCCGTTCTTGCTGCTTCTAGCACTGCCAGGACTTTCCTAATGTTCAAAACAGTGGATCTACTTTGTGTGAAACCTGACTGTGAGGGATGGATAAGTAGAGGCATTATTAGGGCGAGTCTATTAGCCATTATTTTGGATAGGATTTTGAAGTCCAGATTGAGGAGTGATATAGGGCGGTCAGAGGGTGTATATGGGCCTTTGCAAAGGTGTGCAAGAAGTTTACCAGGTTTGTTCCCATATTTGTGATAGTTATGGTCTAGATATGCTTGGCGAATTCTCTCCTGGGTCCCTGGCCACAAATCAAAGCAGTCTTTGGCTAGGCGCCAAGCCTCTCTGTGAGGTTGAGAGTTATCACTGCTGAAGTTAATCTGAACCTGTCGCAGTGACCTGCTTGCTAGTTGATACTCTTGGAGGGTTTTCTTTTTGTAGGCTGAGGAGTAGCAGAGAATTCTACCTCTGATCACCGATTTGCTTGCCTCCCAGAACAGGTTTGGGTTGGAAATATGTTCAGCATTGGTGGCAGCGAAATCAGCTGAAGTGTCGGCAATGATCATGGTCCGAAATTGCAATGTTGTGTATGTTAGGGTCCGTGGCATTGGCAATCATACAAGAGTTGAGGAATGTATGATCAATTCTGGATAGGGATTTATGTGGGGAGAGTATAATCTCAGGGTGGGTTAGCCTCCAAAAGTCAGTAAGGTTAAGGCTTTCTGCCCACTGAGACAGGAGAGTGGGTGTATCATCTGCGGTGGGATGTATGCGGGATGATTGAGCTAGTCTGTCTCTGCAGGGATTTGCTACAGAATTAAAGTCACCCGCAACTATAAAGGTAAAGAGGTAAATGTAGGCGTGGCGCTACGTGGGCAGTAAGTGTTTGAAAAAATTGTTTGGAGGGTGAGTTAGGGGCATACACAGCTGTTAAGGCCCATTTGTGTGATTTGAGCCTAGCTGTAAGGAGGTGGCCTTCTTTGTCTGGGTGGGTTGATAATATATCACAGGGCAGATTTTTGTTAATTTGTAGAAGGACCCCCGCCTTGCCCATGGCTGATGGGGAGCTGGCTACCTGACCTACCCAAAGTTTTTTCATGCGGGCGAAATCATCTCCCGTGAGGTATGTCTCCTGAAGTACCGCTATATCGGCTTTAAGCCTATTTAGTTGACGTAGGATGGACATATACGCTTATTGGGGGATCTAAGGCCCTTCACATTCCAGGAAATAATATTTGCGAATGTGAGAGATGTATGTGGGCTGGAGTAGCATGGCTTTGTAATGTTGTAGGGGTTGCTATAGGCATCTGTGAACGTAAACTAGTAGACAGGTAATTTAGGTGGGGGGGGTTAGTGGGAAAGTATGAGAGGGGATTGACTGTGGACGCAAGGAATTGATATAGCAGAATAGTACATAAGAAACAAACATACCCAGTGAAGACTGGACTTCTCTTTTTTCCTCATGTGATACCTGTATCCATGAACAGCGTTACCGAGGATTGCTCTTTCTCTCACTAGTGGAAGGTAGCTGAGTCTCCACCCCGTGAGGAAGCCCCTAGATGCAGCTCTATATAGCTGGTGGCGTTCCCTGGATGGGGTTCCTGTGTTAAGAAGGTAGAGAGTCTGGCCTCAGTAAGGTTGTAGGGAACTAGAATTATAAAACATAATAGTTATGATAATGAAAAACAGCAATTTTTGGGTGCAGAAGATAAACAACCCTAGTGGGGGTTCAGAATAAAGTCAACCAGAACAATTTGTTGTATAACAATACTTCACCCAGTCTGTCGAGGATGAGTTTGAGGAGTGAAAGATTGTGATGACAGATCAGCCCAGTTGATTGGCAATCATACATACATTGGCAATCATACAAGAGTTGAGGAATGTATGATCAATTCTGGATAGGGATTTATGTGGGGAGAGTATAATCTCAGGGTGGGTTAGCCTCCAAAAGTCAGTAAGGTTAAGGCTTTCTGCCCACTGAGACAGGAGAGTGGGTGTATCATCTGCGGTGGGATGTATGCGGGATGATTGAGCTAGTCTGTCTCTGCAGGGATTTGCTACAGAATTAAAGTCACCCGCAACTATAAGAGGTAAATGTAGGCGTGGCGCTACGTGGGCAGTAAGTGTTTGAAAAAATTGTTTGGAGGGTGAGTTAGGGGCATACACAGCTGTTAAGGCCCATTTGTGTGATTTGAGCCTAGCTGTAAGGAGGTGGCCTTCTTTGTCTGGGTGGGTTGATAATATATCACAGGGCAGATTTTTGTTAATTAGTAGAAGGACCCCCGCCTTGCCCATGGCTGATGGGGAGCTGGCTACCTGACCTACCCAAAGTTTTTTCATGCGGGCGAAATCATCTCCCGTGAGGTATGTCTCCTGAAGTACCGCTATATCGGCTTTAAGCCTTTTTAGTTGACGTAGGATGGACATATACGCTTATTGGGGGATCTAAGGCCCTTCACATTCCAGGAAATAATATTTGCGAATGTGAGAGATGTATGTGGGCTGGAGTAGCATGGCTTTGTAATGTGTAGGGGTTGCTATAGGCATCTGTGAACGTAAACTAGTAGACAGGTAATTTAGGTGGGGGGGGTTAGTGGGAAAGTATGAGAGGGGATTGACTGTGGACGCAAGGAATTGATATAGCAGAATAGTACATATGAAACAAACATACCCAGTGAAGACTGGACTTCTCTTTTTTCCTCATGTGATACCTGTATCCATGAACAGCGTTACCGAGGATTGCTCTTTCTCTCACTAGTGGAAGGTAGCTGAGTCTCCACCCCGTGAGGAAGCCCCTAGATGCAGCTCTATATAGCTGGTGGCGTTCCCTGGATGGGGTTCCTGTGTTAAGAAGGTAGAGAGTCTGGCCTCAGTAAGGTTGTAGGGAACTAGAATTATAAAACATAATAGTTATGATAATGAAAAACAGCAATTTTTGGGTGCAGAAGATAAACAACCCTAGTGGGGGTTCAGAATAAAGTCAACCAGAACAATTTGTTGTATAACAATACTTCACCCAGTCTGTCGAGGATGAGTTTGAGGAGTGAAAGATTGTGATTAGAGTTTAGCGAACCTCTGGAAGTTCGGGTTCTGCTGGTCCGTCCGAACTTCGGGACAAAGTCCGGGTCCGGACGGAACCCGAACGATCGCACGGACAACGAACCCCATTGAAATCAATGGGGACCCGAACTTTTATGCACAAAAATGGCTGTAACAAAGTCCTGGAAAGCCCTAGAGGGCTGCAAAAGGAAGTAAAATGGGGGTAAGGGTAGGGCAAGTGCCCTACAAAAAAATGGGGACAGGGAAATAACTGTAAATATTTAAAAAAAAATAAAAACATAAAAAAAGCAAAAATGGAGGTGAATGTGGATCATCTTCAAACTGTGTCTGAAAAGTATTAATTAATGGTAGAAGCCATATAACTGTTCTAAAATCATCTTCAAACTAGGGCAAGTGCCCTACAAATAAATGGGGATAGGGAAAATAAATTAAAATCAAGTAAAAA
>BLSH010448804.1:94446-125872 GCA_018402905.1 Glandirana rugosa | reverse complement strand
ACCGTTGGACACTTCGAGACCACTTGAGGTACGGGTTCTCCCAATTTCTTCACGACCTTTCATTACCACCTCTGATCTCATTTGAAGATGATTTTAGAACAGTTCTATGGCCTCTAATGTTAATTAATACTTTTCAGACCCATTTTGAAGATGATCTCCATTTTTGCATTTTTTATGTTTTGATTTTTTTTAAAATATTTAAAGTTATTTCCCTGTCCCCATTTCTTTGTAGGTCACTTGTCCCACCCTTACCCACATTTCCTTCCTTTTGCAGACCTCTGGGACCTTCCAGGACTATTTTACAACATTTTTTGTACCTAAAAGTCCGGGTCTCCATTGATTTCAATGGGGTCCGGGGTCCGGGACAAAGTTCGGGTTCTGTCCGGACCCGAACCCGGACTTTGTCCCGAAGTTCGGCCGAACCAGCAGAACCCGGACTTCTAGAAGTTCGCTCAACTCTAGTCTCCACCATTACTTTCCAGCACTTCTTTAACCCTCTTGGGCATGGAGTTCACCAGAGCTTCACAGGTTGCCACTGGAGTCTGCTTCCACTCCTCCATGAGGACATCACGGAGTTTGTGGATGTTAGAGACCTTTCACTTCTCCACCTTGTGTTTGAGGATGCCCCACAGATGTTCAATAGGGTTTTGGTCTGGAGACATGCTTGGCCAGTCCATCACCTATACCCTCAGCTTCTTTGGTAAGGCAGTGGTCATCTTGGAGGTATGTTTGGGGTCATTATCATGTTGGAATACTGCCCTGTGGCCCAGCCTCTGAAGGGGGGGGGGGGTGATGCTCTTCTTCAGTATGTCACATTATATGTTGGCATTCATTAATCCCTCAATGAACTGTAGCTCCCCAGGACCAGGAGCACTCATGCAGCCTCAGACCATGACACTCTAACCACCATGCTTGACTGTAGGCAAGACACACTTGTCTTTGTACTCCTCACCTGGTTGCCAACACACACGCTTGACACCATCTGAACGAAATAAGTTTATCTTGGTCTCATCAGACCACAGGACAGGGTTACAGTAAACCATGTCCTTAGTCTGCTTGTCTTCAGCAAACTGTTTGTGGGCTTTCTTGTGCATCAGCTTTAGAAGAGGCTTCCTTCTGGGAAAACAGCCATGCAGACCAGTTTGATGCAGTGTGTGGCATATGGTCTGAGCACTGACAGGCTGACCCCCCACCTCTTCAACCTCTCCAGCAATGCTGCCAGCACTTATACGTTTATTTCCCAAAGACAACCTCTGGATATGACGCTGAGCACATGCACTCAACTTCTTTGGTCAACCATGGCGAGGCCTGTTCTGAGTGGAACCTGTCTTGCTAAACCAATGTATGGTCTTGATTACCGTGCTACAACTCAGTTTCAGGTTCTTGGCAATCTTCTTATAGCCTAGGACATCTTTATGTAGAGGAACAATTCTTTTTTGCAGATCCTCAGAGAGTTCATTGCCATGAGGTGCCATGTTGAACTTCCAGTGACCGGTATGAGAGAGTGAGAGTGATAACACCAAATTTAACACACCTGCTCCCCATTCACACTTGAGACCTTGTAACACTAACGAGTCACATGACACCGGCGAGGGAAAATAGATAATTGGGCCCAATTTGGACATTGTTGCCAGCGGTTTAGACATTAATGGCAGTGTGTTGAGTTATTTTGAGGGGACAGCAAATCTACACTGTTATACAAGCTGTACAGCAACTACTTTACATTGTAGCAAAGTGTAATTTCTTCAGTATTGTCACATGAAAAGAAAGAATAAAATATTTACAAAAATGTGAGGGGTGTACTCACTTTTTTGATAAACTGTATATACCTATATATTTAATGGTGTCGCTTTTCCATTGGAAGGAGATGTTGTTTTGACTATGTGTAACCAGTTTCTTGGGGAGGGTGATGTTCCATACATGGGATTTAGTGAGATAAATTTTGAAGTTATTTAGACATTTGAAGAGTTCAAAGTCTTTCAGGAGGTTTGGGATTGAGGGTCTCTCAGGAATAGTAAAATGTTGTCAGCAAAACCTGCTGGTTTGTAATTTTGTCCTGGGATCAGTATACCTTTTACTGTCAATAGATTTTTATTGAACCAGAAGCAAGATAGAATATAATCTTAAATGATACAGTAGTATAGAGGTAAACATACACTAAACAGTATAACTATCATACATATTAGATGACAGTTTCCGTGCTATGACCCTTAACACGCAATAATTCATCAACCAAGATATCTACAAAGAGGCGGAAGTTGGAGGCCAGCTAGGCCCTCTCACTCTACACCCCAAACGGGCTCAAGCTATGCCGGGGAGAGGGAGGCCGGTCCCTCCACACTAGTCAGGGCATTGACTGCTCTACACTACAGTGCCCAATCTTGCCACTACAGTGCCCACCCGTGCCACTACAGTGTCCACCCGTGCCACTACACTGCCCATCCGTGCCACTACCCTGCCCATCTGTGCTACTACAGTGCCTATCCATGCCACCACAGTGCCTCACAATAGTGTAAAAGGTAGTCAAATTAGATTCTAAATGTATGCCCCTAGAACACCTGACGGTGCTCCCTGCATGTTGGGCCTCTGTATGTGGTCAGGCTGTGTAAAAGTGTCACACATGTGGTATCGCCATACTCGGGAGAAGTAGCAGAATATATTTTGGGGTGACATTTTTGCTAGGTACATGTTGTGTGTTAGAAATATTGTATAAATTGACAACTTTGTGTAAAAAAAAAATGTGTTTTCATTTTCTTTCCACATTTTCCAAAAACTTGTGATAAAAATGACATTTTCAAAAGACTCATTATGCCTCCTAAAATATACGTTGGGGTGTTTGCTTTCCAAAATGGGGTAATTGTTTAGGCGTTTCCATTGTCCTGGTGCTCCAGGACCTTCAAAAGTGCAAGAAGTAGTCAAGAAATTATGTGTGTAATTTATGCTCATAGAACGCCTGATGGCTCTCCCTACATGTTGGGTCTCTGTATGTGACCAGGCTGTGTAAAAGACTCACACATGTGGTATCGCCATACTCAGGAGGAGTAGTAGAATGTGTTTTGGGGTGTAATTTGTGGTATGCATATGCTGGGTGTGAGAAATAACCTGTTAACATATGACAATTTTGTGAAAAAAAAAAAAATCTTCATTTTGCAAAGAATTGTGGGAAAAAATGACAACTTCAAAAAACTCACCATGCCTCCTACTAAATACCTTGGAATGTCCACTTTCCAAAAAGGGGTAATTTGGGGGGTATTTGTACTTTGCTGGCTTTTTAGGGTCTCATGAAATGAGATAGGCTGTCAGTACAGCAGGTGTGATCAATTTTTAGTGATTGGCACCATAGCTTGTAGACTCTATAACTTTCACAAAGACCAAATAATATACACTAATTTGTTTTTTTTTACCAAAGATAGGTAGCAGTATAAATTTTGGCCAAAATTTATGAAGAAAAATTACTAATTTGCAAAATTTTATAACAGAAACAAAGAAAAATTCATTTTTTTACAAAACTTTTTTTTTTTTTAATTATAGCGCAAAAAATAAAAAACCCAGCGGTGATTAAATACCACCAAAAGAAAGCTCTATTTGTGTGAAAAAAGGACGCAAATTTCATGTGGGTACAGTGTTGCATGCCTGAGTAATTGTCATTCAAAATGTGAGAGCACTGAAAGCTGAAAATTGGTCTGGTTAGGAAGGGGGTTTAAGTGCCCAGTGGTCAAGTGGTTAATGTCCATATTTAATAAGGAGATTGGCCTGTAATTGGATACTGATGTGACATCTTTTTCTTCCTGCGGTATCACTGCACTATGTGCTTCCAGTAACCTACTGTATGTAAGGGGAGTGTAGATGTGGAAATGGAATTAAAAGCTTTAAGAAACGGGGCGGTAAGTGTGTCTATTAATGTTTTAAAGTATGTCGCTCTGAACCCGTTCGGTCCAGGGCTTTTACCAGTTTTTAGTTGTTTTTGCTTTTTTGAGTTCGTCTTCTGAGATAGGCAGCTCTAAAAGACAGACGTCTTCCAGTCCGATGGGTTTGGGACAGTGTTTTTGAAGGAAGTTTTTAATGACAGACTGTGTGGTGTATTTCGTATGTTCAGAGGGTTGTTGGAGCAGATTATATAGTTTGGAATAGTATGCTTCAAACTGAGATACTATGTGTGTGGATGTAACACTTGCCCTTCCCTGGGGGTATTTAATGGTGTGAATGTTGGCATTGGTTCATTTTGTTTGGATGGCTCTGGCTAGGGTTTTCCTGCATTTATTGCCGAATTCATAAAAGAGTTTTTGGTTTAGGACAAGTTTACGTCGGGTTTCGTGAGCAATCTCTTCTCATAGTGATTTCCAAAGCTGTGTGAGTTTGTGGTAGGCTTGAAGTGCTAGGGACTGCTTGTGGATGCGTTCCAGATTTCTAATTTATGGACTAGGCCTGAGATTTTATTTTGCTGAGTTCTTCTCCATGTTGCTTTTAGTGCTAGGAATTTCTCTCTGATGATGCATTCATGTACTTCCCATTGGGTTAGTGGTGCTGTGTTGTTCTCTGAGAAGAATTTGCTTAAGCTGTCCTGAATGTGATAAACATCAGGTTCTGAGGTTAAAGCGGAGTTCCACCCAAAAGTGGAACTTCCGCTTTAAAGGAAGGTGACCCCCTGACATGCCACAATTGGCATGTAATTTTTTTTGGGGGGGGTGGGACCAGGGACCCTGGTCCACTTTCTCTCTTAGAGCCTCAGACCTTCATCACCTTCCTCCCCTTCCCTCTCGGCGATCTTCTGGGACACGCCATTCACAAGGCGCAACAAGACTCACGCATGCGCAGTGCGCGCCCGACTTTGAAGCCAAAGCCAGGTGCTCACACTTGTGATGCTGGCGCCACCGAGGGAAGGGGGAGAAGAGCGAGCCCTCGGGCGACCGCATCGCTGGAGCATGGGACAGATGAGTGTCCGATTGTTAAAAGTCAGCAGCTACACTTTTTGCAGCTGCTGACTTTTAACTGGGTGGAACTCCGCTTTAATAAGGCTAGTCGTAAAATTTTTGTGGAAGAATTTTTGTTGGGTAGTGTCAGGGTCATAGAGATTGGATGGTGATCAGAAAGGAACATCAGTTCTATTGTTGTCTTGGTGAGAAAGTGGAGATCTTTTTGGGATACGAACAGATAATCAATCCTCGAGTATCTGTTATGCGGGGCAGAATAAAAGGTGTAATCTTTATCATTGGGATGTAATGTATGCCATATATCATGTAAAAGGAAATCTTGAATTTGTATCCTGATTTGGCAGAGGGCCCTGTATGGTAGAGATATTGTGTTTGAGGAAGTGTATAGAAACGGGTACAATGCTACACTGAAGTCACCTCCAAGGATGGTCAGCCCGGTTTGGAAGCTTGCAAGGGTTTGAGCTATTGAAATAAAAAAAAAAGCTGACTTGAGCCAAGCTGGGGCTATAAATGTTGGCCAAGGTCACAGGTCTACCTTGAATTTGGACTTTGAGAAAAACAAACCTGCCTTCTGTGTCTAAGAGTGTATCCATTAGTTGCCACTTGAGGTATTTAAAAGATTAGAATTGAAACCCCTTTGGTTTTGGCAAGTGAATTGGTTGCATGACAGAATGTAGGAAAAAGGCGATTTGTAAGTTTAGGGATTTGATTGGTGTGGAAGTGGGTCTCTTGTAGAAACACCACATCAGCTTTGAGGACTTGGCTACATTTTTCAGGGATGTTGAGTCCTTTTGCATTTAAAGAGACTATCTTGAGTGCTGAGAGTTCAGTGGGGGGACGAGCTTTACAAAATAAGATAGTTTGGCTTTGCCTTGGTGTGTTTATCTAATGTTTCAATTCGGTATAGTCTGAGTCAGTCTTGAGAAATTAGAGTGTTGAATGAGTCGCACTAAAGGGCAGCCGGTGGAGACCGAGGCGATTGGGGGAGAGAAAAAAAGGGGGTGATGGGAGCAAGAAGAGGGGGTGAGGAGGAGGGCTGGGGGGGGGACTATGGGAAGGGGGTATTATGAGGAGTTCAGGGAGAAAGGGTGAACCAGCAGTAGGAGAGGGATGTCCAACCTACCCAGAGACTTGTTGTGGGGTCCGGTAGGGGTCAGCAGGAATAATTATGTTCCCACTGTGCGGAGGAGTGTAGGGTGTCGGTGTGAGGTAGGCCAAGTGATGGCCTCTTCTCCACAAGAGGTAATTGAGGTTTCTAGTCGTAGGGCGAGCCATGGAGTCTGGTCGCATGACATAGGAGCCATGGTTCGGTTTGTAAGTGCCCATTCACATAGGGGCGACTTGCGATCTGACTTGAGTTGCCTCAAGTCGCCCCAAGTCGCTTGACATCTGAAATCCCATTGAAATGAATGGGAGCCGTCTTAATATACGCGACTGAAGTCGCTCCGACTTCAAGGCGACTTCTGAAAAGGTTCCTGTACTACTTCTAGGCGACTTCTATCCGACTTGTGCCCATAGGATTCAATAGAAGTCGCCTCCAAGTCGGATCCCCATCTACATGGAAGCGACTAAAAGAAAAGAATTTATCCAGGGCAACCACCTCCCTCCCCGCTCTGATTGGCCACAGGCAAAGTCGCCTGGCATAGTCAAGCTTGAAGTTGCCTCCAAGTAGCCTGCAAGTTGCCTCCAAGTAGCCTGCAAGTTGCCTCCAAGTAGCCTCCAAGTAGCCTGCAAGTAGCCTGCAAGTAGCCTGCAAGTAGCCTGCAAGTTGCCTAGCAAAGTCGTGCCTGAAGTCGGATCGCAGCCTGTGTGAATGCAGCCTTAGAGGTTCATGTCATAAGATAGGGTCAGCTTGTATGATATTTTAAGTATGAGCAGGGTAATTAAGATTTTCAAAGATTACTCGGGGGGTTATCAAGCGGTCCAATCCCAGATGGATACAACCATATCATGCTTTCAAGGTACCCATCAACATTAATATAAATCTGTATCATTTTGCAGAAGTAACAATTGTCTCCAGGTCACATCCAGGCACATTCGGTATGCGATGTGTCCATGTCTAGTATTATCATATTTTATCATTGAATAAGACACGTCGAATATAGCCTTCTGTGTGTGCATCCTGTTCAATTCATCCGAACAGGGATTCCCATAAAATGGGAGTACCTATATGGAGGATATTAGGCTTCCGCCTTATGCATTTCAGAAAAGACAGACAGCTAACCTAGAAACAGATTACTAAGGCACATCAGATCACATAGATATAACTGCCCTGGTAGTTGTATCCATTATTTGTGATATATATGCAGCGATTGGTTGCCGCTTATTCAGGTTCTTTTCTGATAGCAGAGAATTTATCTGATGGTCATCTGATGTGACTGCAGCAACTCAGTTTACAATCAACATAGCTGTTCTTGGTTATCGGGGGAGCGATCCCACATGGGGGGGGTGTGATGGGTCCCACATGGGGGGGGTGTGATGGGTAGCACATAGTTTACGAGAGCTCCTGGGGGATTTCATCTGTTTAAGTCTCATTCCATGAGAGTGGTGTAGTCTCAGGTGGAAATTTGAGATAGTGGGAAGAAACAAATGTCCCGTATCTATGTCAATTCACTTATATAGGAGGCTTTTTTATGATTTGGGGTATGTATAAATTAGAGATCTCACTACAGTGTGTAGCCCCCAGGTTTAACAGCTTTTTTTTTTTAAATAGGTTTGAGAACATGAGTATGTATAGTAAAACTCATATACATTCTTATATGGTTTTCAGCTATGTTACCCAGAAGAGGGTAAAGTCAGGATATAGGGGGATAGGAGAAGTGATGGTGGAGGGGGAGAGTGGAAGGGATGGGTACACTAGCCATCCGGACACAGGGGGGGACTGGGTTTAAGGCTGTGTAATGGGGTTGCTTCAGGGTTTTCAGGATCAAAAGTCCACTGAGAGAGGATTGTGGTGTATGTTGCTTTAGCTAAAGTCAGGTTTTCTCATAGGGGGCTTCTGAAATTTTTGGATAGGTGTTAGCTTACAACTGAATGCTGTGTTTCAGGCAAGGTTCCTGGATTTCTGGAGTGCATTGGATGGCATAGTCAGATGTAAACTATGAGAGTTGTGGGTAGAATCCTGATTCGGAGGATGCATGGGTTAAAAGTGTTTCTGACCAAGCTGGGGAGGCGATGGTTGTCTTTGTGGGGATATTGGCAGGAGTCAAGTAAACCTTTGGTGGTGAGTTTTTTGGTGTATTAAGCTTTCTTACAGTGACTACATCTAGGTCAGTGGTAGCAGTCCAGTTCAGGTGAGGCGGCCATGAGCTTCATTAGTTTGAGAAAAGGTAGGTTAGTCAGAGCCTTCCTGGTGAGGCGTTCTGCGCATTGGTGAAGCTGTAGGGCTGTTGCATCTGGCACTTCTGGTACTTGATGTTCTGGGTGGTCTTGGCAAGGGGGATCTGCGTCGCCTGATGTGGAAATCATCTCGTACTGAAATCGCATCCATTGAAGTGGCTCGTTGTAGGTGGGAGCCACGGAAGGCACTATATTAATTTGATACATTAACTCTGGGCAGATTTAGTGTTCCGCATAAGGCATTTAAATCTTCTGTGACTCTTAGGTTTTCTGTGTGACCTTGCAATGAGGATGAGAGGCAGAAGGGGAACTTTCACCGATATTGGATCCCTTTGGTGCGGAGTAGGTCAAGAAGAGGGCGGAGGGTTCTCTTATTCTGGATAGTGATGAGCGATAGATCCTGGAATATTTTGATGTCTGTACCCGATTGCACCGGTCTCTTGCTCTTCGGAGAATCTCTTCTTTGATTTTGAAATTTACTGGGGAGCACATCACATCCCTAGGCGGGTCAGTGTCTCTGCCCCTTGGTTTCAGTGTCCTGTGTAGGCACTCATATTCAATGGGGGATTCTGAAGGTCTGCCAAGAAGGTCATTTAATATGGCTATTGTGGCCTGGGTTACTTGGTTGTGCTCCACAGTCTCAGGGAGGCCTCTTTCCTGCAGGTTGTGACGGCGGCCCCAATTGTCCAGATCCTCCATGTGTATGTGGATCTCCCTGAGCTGGACATTGTGTGTGTGGGAGGATGTTTGGAGCTGCTGGATAGCGGAGTCATGGCGGGATGATGTTTCTTCCAGGACTTTCATCCGCATAGGTGCAGATTGGATGTCACTCTTGAGATCCGTAATGGCTGCTGCCAGTGTTGCTTTTATGTCTTTTATGTCAGCGACTAGGCGTAGGTCTTGTAGATTGAGTGATTGAGCGGCAAGGGGGCCTGTGTTGTCGGGTCGAGAGAAGCTTCTGCCCATAGGGCTAAGGCTGGAGGACCGCGCGGCATTTCCGGTATGTTGCGGCCTAATTGTGTACTGGTGTCCCTGGGGTAGCGGGATTGAGGTGGGCTCCCATCCAATTTTACCATGGCTGCTGCAGGGATTTTCTGCTCAGCTATGCTTGTGGCTTTACATCTGTGTCCTAGAGCAAGAGGATCACACGGCCATCACAGTCTGGCGCCAAACCACTCCCCCCATAATTGAAGCTTTTAATCATTTCTCTCTTTCCATTCTTTCCTTAAGACTGTGCATCTTATGTTTTTCTAGTCTTCTCGAGATCCTTCTTCCCCCTCTCTTAGCATGCTAATGAAAATATGAATTTAAACCTTTTTGATGTGATTGCATGCCTTATTTTTTTTTTTTTTTTTTATACCCAGTGACATCAATGTGTTTCTCTTTGCAATTCAGGCAGATATGGCCAATGGGAGAGACTGGTGGGGTGCTGTACATAGCATTATGAAAAGAGGAAGCTGTAGTAATGCTCACATGTGATGCTGAGCCTCCTTTATTGAAATAACTAAAATACAATAAATAAAAGTGGCCAGGGACAGTAAGGAAAGAACTAGATACTTATGGATGTCCTCCAATCAAGAAATGAGGTGAGCTCTGCCTGAAACATCTAATGCATACTGTGAGAAGCTCACATTATGCAGTGGAATCCAGATAAGCATTTTCAGTACAGAAGGGGAGCCTGTACAACTATGCAAGATGGAAATTAGACTGTAGATTAGCATTAAACTGATTTATATTTTTTTCTTTTACTGTTTTGTTTTATCTCTTTGTTTTAGAAATAAGTATTTTATTCATAATTACAGTTGAGCGAACCCGAACTGTAAAGTTCGGGTCCGTACCGAACTTTGGGGTGTCCGTGACCAGGACCCGAACCCGGACATTTGAAATAAGTTCGGGTTCGGGTATTTGATCACGCATGTTGAATAGCTGCAGGGCAGCCAAACAACAAGTGTTTCACTGGTTTGCCCTTAGAAGCCATCACAGCCATGCCTACTAAAGGCATGGCTGTGATTGGCCAGTGCATCATGTGACCCAGCCACTTTATAAGCTGGAGTCACTTAGTGCTGCATGTCACATGCTCTCTGGGTAGTGTAGGGAGAGGATGCTGCCGGCGCTGTGAGGGACAGATTGCAGATATGATAACATCTCATCCTGCATTACAGAACAATCTGATTGTGGACTGGGTAGAGATTACTACTGTTACTGCTTTTAGGGACAGATTGCAGATCTAATAACATCTCATCCTGCATTACAGAACAATCTGACTGGACTAGGTAGAGTCTACTGCTTAGAGGGACAGATTATTGTTCTAAAATCATCTTCTAGTTCTATAGGGTCAGGTTACTGCTGTTGCTGTAAGGGACAGATTATTGTTATAAAATCATCGCCTACTCCTATAGGGTCAGGTTCCTGCTGTTGCTGTAAGGGACAGATTATTGTTCAAAAATCATTTTACTTCCTTTTGCAGCCCTCTAGCACTTTCCAGGACTTTTTTACAGTCATTTTTGTGCCAAAAAGTTTGGGTCCCCATTGACTTCAATGGGGTTCGGGGGTAAAGTTCGGGTCAAGTTCGGTACCGAACCCGGACTTTTTCCACATCCAGGTGTTCACTCAACTCTATTCATAATGGACATATGAAACAGACTTCACAGAGAATTATCAGTTTTCTACAGAGCAAACACAGAAGATTATTTCTACAGCCCATCAGCAAAGGTAGGCAGGAAGAGAAGGGGAGGGTAATAAGCCACTGGTTTGACTCATTAAGTTCTATTTAACCACTTGCAGACCACCCGCTGCAGTTATGTAGTTGTACCGGTATGGCAATTTGTGCACTAGCTTCTCTGGGCCAGCAGGGGAGCCAATCAGTGGGTCTGGCAGACTCAGTGTGCACCGGTCGCCAATGATCATTCCCACAGACATGGAACAGGGATCTGCCAAAGTAAACAAGCCAGATCTCTGCTCTGACAGGGGATTACACTGAGATCTTGTCTTTCTGCTATGCAGGAAGACAGATCTTTGTGTTATCCCAGGCAGCCCATCTCACAGTTAGTAAACAAACCCAGGGAACACAGTTAACCCCTTGATCGCCCCTGATGTTAACCCCTTCCCTGCCAGTGTTATTAATACAATGTCAGTGCATATTTTTAGCACTGATCACTGTAATAATGTCATTGGTTCCCAAAAAAGTGTATAAAATTTCAGTTAGGTGTCCGATCTGTTTACCGCAATGTCGCAGTCCCATTAAAAATCACTGATCACCGCCATTACTAGTAAAAAAAATGTTTAATTATAGCTCAAAAAATAAAAACTACAGAGGTGATCAAATACCACCAAAAGAAAGTTCTATTTGTGGGGAAAAAGGGACATCAATTTTATATGGGTACAGTGTCGCACGACTGCACAATTGTCAGCTAAATTAAAATAGTGCCGTATCACAAAAAATGGCCTGGTCATTAAGGGGGTAAAACCTTTCCGGGGCTGAAGTGGTTAAAGAAGGATTCCAGGTATGGTATTTTTTTACATCTCTACTAGCTCCTGGGTCTCATGCTGAGAGATTGGCCTGCTGCATTGTGAACAGAATATCAGCCACTCAGTATGGGTGCTATTAAGAAAATGCTTTTGCATTTTCTGAATAAATACAAAGTGTTCTCTGATTGGACACCACTCCACCTTATCCAATCAAAGCTAGATACAACTATGTATAAAATATCCATACCTGTAATTCCTCTTTGAAGCTCAGCTTGAGCTACAGAGCTTTGCAAACAAAGCGCATGACACAGATAATATGAAAGGTTTATTATTAGTTACACTTACGAGCGCTAAGTCCATAATACCATGTGGATCTGTGAGTGGAAACAGAGGATTGTTCCGGGCTGCTGTAGATGAAAACCATGGAGTAATGGTAATGCAGGAAAAAACATACAAAAAACAGTACTCAGAGCATTTGATAGGAGTGGGCTAATTATAAGCCAGTCACCACATCATACAGGAACCATAGTCATTCAGGGACTGCCATGTATGCTTCAATGAAAATAGCTTTATTCCAAACATGAACCAGTCAGTGAGCCAAAAAAACAATCAGTAAAATCAGTTAAATAAAGTAGGGCCAGTTACCGAGCACCCGGGCTGTGATGAAAGATCGAGTATATCCTTCAGTAAAGGAGCTGGTGTGGGGATGAAGAATACCCGTAAACAGTCAGTATGCCGACCGCTTTGCTGACTCGGAACACATAAACCAGACTCCGGAAGGAAATAAATGGAGAGCCGTGGAGCTGGTGTGGACCGCAATCATTGGTGGTAGCTGTGACAACGCATTTCGCCTGCATGCGCTTTGTCAAGTGGTGTTTGGAATAAAGCTATTTTCATTGAAGCTTACATGGCAGTCCCTAAATGACTATGGTTCCTGTATGATGTAGTGACTGGATTGTAATTAGCCCCACTCCTTCCAAAGGCTCTGAGCGCTGTTTATTTGTATAGTATTTATTACAGGTACATATATGTCTCAAACCAATACCAGTGCTGTCAATGTTTCTTCCATCTGTTCTTTTTATATCTCCCCTTGGTACTGCCCTGGCACTCATTCCTGAGATGTTTGGCAAGTAATGTTCTGGTTCAAAGTCAAATTAAAATAATATCACCTCATTTATACTCCTCAGGAAGTGGAATTCTGTGAAATGCTTTGAGTTAAAAGCTACTTTTCCTATTCCCAGTTGGTGCTTTAACTGCACTGGCTAACATAGGATTTATCATATGTTACAACTTTATAATATTGGATTCATAATTATTATACAGGATTTATATATCATCGACAGTTTGCACAGTGCTTTACAATAATGAAGAAATAGGTATTTTACAACTGGAACTGGATCAACTGAGTATGGGATTGTGTATATAGTATTGTATATTTTTTCCCCCTTTTATTGGTTGAACTAGATGGACTTGTGTCTTTATTCAACTAGACTATGTATGCAACAAGCTGGGAGTGTGATGAAACTCTCCAAATGAGGTTCTTATACATATTGCACAAATTGTAGTATGTTTTAACTGTAGGCAAATAAACATTTTAATACATTACCCGCTGTTGGATACCTCAAAAATCTGCCTTTCTATTTTTGTTTGTATTACTATTGATTTGGGATGCAGTATCCAGTACCAAACCAGCCTTTTTTCTAATTGAATGTGATAGTTACAGTTCAAAACTAGTTGAAACTACCAGCAATAGATGATATAAATTACGATTTTTTTTTTTTTTCATGGATAACAACAGCAGGTGAATTAACATGATGTGTGTAGTTCTGCTGACTACTCTTTAGCTAGGATTTTAATTCTTCCAAAATCTTTGGATTTTTTTCTGAGTAGTGATACATTGCTTATGAATTCTTAGCATGCTCCTTTCCCCTGCACAGGCTGCAAGTGTGAATTACTAGGATTTATTGATGCAAACATGAAATAAAAATAAAGGGATTCATTAATGCAAGTTTACAACGTTAGGTTAGATAAATGCATCTTTCTTCTGGGATATACACCAATTATTTTTTTTTATTCTAAATGATTGTAATTATAACATTTAAAGCTGAACTATAGCCATTTCCAAATAATTTAGCTCTGTAATAATTAATAAATTATTTATGTCTTTTTCATAAAAATGCCAAGCAGTGTTCACTGTGTAACAGGACTGGACTGTGATAGGAAGAAGTATTACAAGGAGCAAATAAGTTCATTTGCTGGGTGACAAGAGGCATGCTGATAGGAGGAGAAAGCGATTCTGCTCATCAGACTGTAGGGGAGAGCTCTGGTTAAGGCTGCAAATCTCTTTTTTTTCCATTTTTGTAATGGAATATTTATTTGTATCATGTCATTTATGGTGTATTAGAATATAAAATCATCAGCAGCATATTGGTTTGGAAACTGCCATTTTTTACTGATTCTGCAACACATGGCTGTACAACTAGCCTCATTAATTAATACTTTTTCACAAAAAGGACAAAGGAAAAAGAAACATACAGCAACAAAAGGGTCAAATAAAAAAAAAAGAAAAAGAGTCAATACACAAATAAAGAAAATGAGTGAGAGGAGAAGCATTACAAAAATGCAAACAGTGGTGTGGTGACAAAGTATGGTGAAGGGAAGAGATGGTGGAATAACAAAGAGATTAGCTTCTTTTTGTGCTCCTTCATTTTCACTGTGCAGTCACTGGTTGGGGTTGGTCCAGGATGACCTGGGCTGAATGTTGTCGTGTTGTTGGCCATCAGACTTAGGACAACTAAGGGCATAAAAAAGTACTGTGGGCAAATCTCTGGATTAAAGTGCCCAGACTATGCATACTAAAGTATTCATTTTGAACAAGTAAAATCACTTTAGTTTCAATGGTTTTTATTAGGTTTACAAGAAGGTTACAGAGCAAAAAGAAAAAAAAAGAGTGCAATCGAACAAGGAGTGTACAGAAGAAAGAGGCAGTCTGTTCTATTGTAGATCAATATGCTCATATTACATTAATTTAAAGGTGCATTTGGGCTTGGATGCTAAGCCATGTTCCCAAAATGAAGATGCAGTCAGCAACCTCTGCACTCAGATACCCCAATTAGGAACTAAACTGTATCTAGAGTAAAGAGGTTAAGCGCCCTTGTGAGTTGCATCTTTCCAGTAGTTTAAATGGTAATTTACAATTATACAATTTATATCAAACCTACCATATGTTCCAAATGGAAGCACAAAATGAGAAGAGGACGGAAAGGAAAGAACAAAGAAGGAAAAAATACACGTTTACAGTCGGGCCAGAGTATTCCCAAAGTACAGGAATCAATGCTTGTTGCAATCATACTAAGTTGTGTCTGTGATACCATATGAGCCAGGGCTGCCAATTGGTTAGACTTGAGTCGTAGTTACCGAGGGAGGAGGCATACATAATTTCATATGTCCCATGTAAATGTATGGTCTGGATAACTTCTACCTTGCCGGGGACTCTTACTTGTTTCCAGTATCTAAGTATAACTAGTCTAGTTGCTAGTAATATGTAGGAAACTGTATTTCTAAAAGATGGGTGTAGGTCTAGTAGGTCTAGAGATAGTATTGCCATCTCTAGCGTCAGTTTTTTGTCTGAACCATTAAAATCTTATAGAATTTTGCATATATGGGTCCAAAGCGGGAGTAGCTTCGGGCAGGATCATAATGTATGTATTAATGTGCCCGGCAAGCCTCAACCTCTCCAGTATGTGGCAGGATAGGTGGGAGAGATTTTTGCCAATCTATGTGGTGTCAGATACCATCATAAGAGAATCTTCTGATGGAGTTCCCATAGATTAACATTAGTGGATGTGTAGATCATATTTAAAGTTTTTTTTCCAGTGATCTATATTATATTCTTTCCCTATCTCTCGTTCCCAGGCTAACCTCGATGTGAGTGGAGGTGCACGCAAACCGAACCCGGCCCATCCCAATTAGCACAAAAAAATATATAGTCCCGAAGCTAAGGGCAGCCTCAGCGTGCTCTGACTAAGCCAGTGGAAGCCAGGGAGGCTATAGGGGACAGCCTAGTGTCACTATTGGGAGTCCCCGGAGGGAGGCCCAATATGTGCCGCAAAAAAGTAGAAAATGTTAGTTAAACTGGTAATATACATACAAACGAAGGACTAAGATCCGGAACCACCTGCTGCCAAAAACTGTTTTTCCCTCCTAAAAATGTTCTAAAAAATAAAATTAGTAGAACTGAGGAGAGGGCACTCGCAGGAATTAAAAACAAAGAAAAAAACACAAAACTAGAACCAGTTTGTAACCAGTCTGTAACTAAAGTAGCCAGGACATTTCCATCAGCGTATCAATGGTGTATGTCCAAAAGGGAAGAACAAGCGATCAATGGAGACTCCTCAGGGTGGTCCTGCGTCTTTGGAGCATTTAGAGTTCTGCGATTGCCATAAGGGAGCTACTGGGCTTGCTGGAGGAGGTCTCTTGGAAGATCCCTGGGGTTTGAGTGGTGTAGCATCCGAGTGGCCCTGAGTTGGTTCTCTGGAGATGAGGCCCAAATGTAAGAGTAGGTGTTCTCCTTCCTGAAGGGAGGTAAAGCCATAGGTCTTGTTCTGGAAGGAGAAGTTCAGCTTAAAGGGGAAGGACCACCAATACTTTATGTTTTTTTGTGAAAGCACCAGGAGTAGAGGCTTCAGAGCGCGACGGCACTGTATAGTAAAGGGGGAGATGTCTGCGAATATCTGGACCTTATGTCCTTGAATGAATAGTTGGTCAGACCCCCTGGATCTTCTCATAATTTCCTCCTTCACATTATAGAAATATGGCTTGACAATAATGTCTCTGGGCAAACCATCAGCTCTAGGTGGTTGAAGGGCCCTATGCGCCCTATCCAGCTCCAGTTGGTTCTCCAGAATGTCCGGGATAAGAGCTTTAATGAAGGCCCTGGCTGCATCAAGGGAATCCTTGTAACTCTCCGGGAGACCCCAGATTCTAAAGTTTTGATGTCTGTAACAGTTTTCAAGTTCATCTAATTTGTGCAGAGCTGTTTCTAGTTGCTCTTGTAAATTTTGTATGCAGGCCCTATTCTGGTTAACTCTTGAGATGGTCTGGTCAATTTTTTGTTCAATATGCTCACTTCTAGACCCCAAGACGTGGATGTCTGCCTGTAGGGTGGTTGTAATCTGCGTTGCTGTTTGAACCAGGCTTCTGGCCAGAAGCTTAGAAAAGGCCGCTATAAGAGTGTTATAGTCAGGGGGGAGAGAAAGGTCCGGGGAGGCCTGTACATTCTGAGACATGTCACCTTGCAGCACTCCGTTAGGAGAAAGCATGAGGTCCTCTATGGTTCTCTCTATGAGAGATTCTGTGTCAGAAGGTGAGGGAGGCAGGATGTCTGAGGGGATCCCTCTGGTCGGGTTCGGAGCCATGTTCAGCTGTGAGGGGATCCCAGAGATGGCCTCCATGTCCTCCTCCTCCCTTGTTACCTCGTGCAAGATGGCAGCCGCCATCTTGCCTGTGGGGTCCGGGCCTGAGTCGGTGGATAGTTGGCGAGAGAGATCCCTCTTGGCACTCCCCTGGTGCTTCGGCATGAGCCCCGATGGTTCCCCTCGTCACTGGGGTAGTAGGGGGTTACCGCTTTTCAGTCGGAACGGCGTGGCGGGAAGCAAGCGGCCGGGTCGGTGCGGAGCTCCGGAATCAGCCATCCATTCCCGGAGACTTCGTGCATGCGCCTGAGAAATTAATTTTCAAGGTTCACTAATATTTTAGTTATTTATCAATTACAAAAGAATTGTGACAGGCTGCCAGCCCTCTATTGTAAACAGTGGGTGTTTCTAAGCTGCTATGACTTTGCAATAGCTTTAAAAAATCACAGCTGCAAAAGTGTTTACATGCACTTTTTAAGCATTATTTAGGATTTTTTTTGTGCTGCAAGATGCATTGTAGCAGGCCACCACCATTGGATAGAAGCATTTTTGAAGGGAAATGATGTAAGTGGAATCTGAGAAGTAGGATTAAGGTGTGAATTGTTTGGTGAGAGCGGCCCTGATGGTTTTGTCTGTAACAAGTAAAAATCATTAGAGAAGAGCTATGGCAAATCTGTTTTATTATTTTTACAATCAGGATTTTATTTCCTGATCATGTGTAGGAAAAGTGTTAAAATAATTTTTACCCATAGAAGATATGGGTTCGTCCACTGCTTTCCAGCATCTTTCTAATCGGCTTTTTATCACTGTGTTTGGCACTCTAAATGGTAGAGTACCCTAGAGTGTTCAGTACTCTAAAAGATACCTATACAGGGAGTGCAGAATTATTAGGCAAGTTGTATTTTTGAGGAATAATTTTATTATTGAACAACAACCATGTTCTCAATGATTCCAAAAACTCATTAATATCAAAGCTGAATATTTTTGGAAGTAGTTTTTAGTTTGTTTTTAGTTGTAGCTATTTTAGGAGGATATCTGTGTGTGCAGGTGACTATTACTGTGCATAATTATTAGGCAACTTAACAAAAAACAAATATATACCCATTTCAATTATTTATTTTCAGCAGTGAAACCAATATAACATCTCAAAATTCACAAATATACATTTCTGACATTCAAAAACAAAACAAAAACAAATCAGTGACCAATATAGCCACCTTTCTTTGCAAGGACACTCAAAAGCCTGCCATCCATGGATTCGGTCAGTGTTTTGATCTGTTCACCATCAACATTGCGTGCAGCAGCAACCACAGCCTCCCAGACACTGTTCAGAGAGGTGTACTGTTTTCCCTCCTTGTAAATCTCACATTTCATGATGGACCACAGGTTCTCTATGGGGTTCAGATCAGGTGAACAAGGAGGCCAAGTCATTAGTTTTTCTTCTTTTAGACCCTTTCTTGCCAGCCACGCTGTGGAGTACTTGGACGCGTGTGATGGAGCATTGTCCTGCATGAAAATCATGTTTTTCTTGAAGGATGCAGACTTCTTCCTGTACCACTGCTTGAAGAACGTGTCTTCCAGAAACTGGCAGTAGGACTGGGAGTTGAGCTTGACTCCATCCTCAACCCGAAAAGGCCCCACAAGCTCATCTTTGATGATAGCAGCCCAAACCAGTACTCCACCACCACCTTGCTGGCGTTTGAGTCGGACTGGAGCTCTCTGCCCTTTACCGATCCAGCCACGGGCCCATCCATCTGGCCCATCAAGACTCACTCTCATTTCATCAGTCCATAAAACCTTAGAAAAATCAGTCTTGAGATATTTCTTTGCCCAGTCTTGACGTTTCAGCATGTGTGTCTTGTTCAGTGGTGGTCGTTTTTCAGCCTTTCTTACCTTGGCCATGTCTCTGAGTATTGCACACCTTGTGCTTTTGGGCACTCCAGTGATGTTGCAGCTCTGAAATATGGCAAAACTGGTGGCAAGTGGCATCTTGGCAGCTGTACGCTTGACTTGGCAGTTATTTTGCGCCTTGGTTTTTCCACACGCTTCTTGCGACCCTGTTGGCTATTTTGAATGAAACGCTTGATTGTTCGATGATCACGCTTCAGAAGCTTGGCAATTTTAAGAGTGCTGCATCCCTCTGCAAGATATCTCACTATTTTTGACTTTTCGGAGCCTGTCAAGTCCTTCTTTTGACCCATTTTGCCAAAGGAAAGGAAGTTGCCTAATAATTATGCACACCTGATATAGGGTGTTGATGTCATTAAACCACACCCCTTCTCATTACTGAGATGCACATCACCTAATATGCTTAATTGGTAGTAGGCTTTCGAGCCTATACAGCTTGGAGTAAGACAACATGCATAAAGAGGATGATGTGGTCAAAATACTCATTTGCCTAATAATTCTGCACACAGTGTACACACAATTGTCCAGACTTTTATTTTTCTGTTGCATCGTGTTGTTCCCTTCGTCCAGAAGCAGGAAATGAATTTGCAGCAGCCCATCTCAGTAGTAGAAAAGCTTCTCATTACCATACAGTGAATATTTTTTTAATTATCAGGATGTCTTTGGTTTTGGCTTTGTTGTTTAAACATATGACTCATGTTTAATGACTTCTCGAAAATCATGAATTGGTAATTTGTGAAGTAGATTATTTTGTAGGCGTTGCACTGGGTCCTGTGTATCCTATATTTTTGGAACAAAGGAGCAGTCAATGTGAAATTTGACATGACTTTCTCAGCTGTGTGGCACAAGAAAGTGGGTTTGATAGTTGTTCATATACTGCTTTTATTTCAAGATTTCTACAGTACCTCTGTTATTATACACATTCACATTCCTGCCCTTCTTGTTTCTGAAGGGAAAATACACAGCCTACAAACTGTGCAGGAGAGCTGTCAAGTCATCCAGAATGACTATGTTGATCATGGGGTTTATGTCATTGCCATCTGAGCAATACTGCAATTTCCCTGACAAGTACCCTGGATAGCAACCACATACTTATGCAGATGCCCCAAAATGTAGATAAACGTTTTTCAGTTACAAGGAGTATTTTCCATAGTTCTACGGGCAGTTGCACTTCATTGCTTTAAATGTTGGGGCTTATGGTGCAGTGGCCAGCTTCAAAGATTTATGGACTTCACCAATGGGCAAAAAATATTCAAAGGGACCTTCAACATTCCTAGTCCTCAACCTGTTATAGCTGCTGATCAGCCCTTACCTTTTCTCTTGGTTGTAGATGATGCCTTTTCGCTGTCTACGAACATCATGAAGCCTTACCTAAAGGAGGACTAGATCCTTCAAAGAGGGTTTTTGACTACTGGTTGATCTAATTTGTACCTGGCATGTTGTCAAGTGTGTGTTTGAAATTTTGTCCAATAAATGGCGCATCTTCCACACTGCACTACAGCTAGATTCCTCCCATGCTGATAATGTCATAAAGGCCACAAGTGTATTTCACAAAATTGTGAGATTGCAGATCTGTGGAGATACTCTGTCCCATTACATGATTGATGTCCAATGGCTAGGAGTCAGAAACTTTGCATCAGCCCTTGAAATTATGGACACACTCAAAGTGTATTTGTTTTGCCAGCTGGAAAACTAGCATGGCAATATAATAAAATCTACATTTTTAAAAAAAAAAACATACTGTATACGTGAAAAAAAGAAAGAGATAACCTGGTATGAGTATGAGTCCAAAGAATATAAAACCATCCAGCACTCCAAGGAGCCTCTCAAAATGCCTAGTGCATTACCACCATTACCGTTTGTTCAAAATGCGACAAAATCATACTCACAAACGCAGATAAAATCATGCTTTTCAAAAACACAGCTCCAACAGATGAGACGAGTACCCTCATCCAATGCCACATGGTGGAGAAGCTTATGCGTTTTGGGGGACAGGCCCCCTTTCGCAGAGCTAACCCAACCAATCAGTGAGCCACTATTTGAGTGTTTACACATCTATACTACAGTGGGATGGGTTATTACTGTTTTTTTCACCAGGATGCCATAATGTTCTACTGTAATAACCACAAATCTGAACCTTTAATATAAAACGGATACAGTACTAAGACCCTGCATGTGCGTGTTCCCTCCCAAGTGGGCACTCTGTTCAAAGTCCCACCTACAGGTTAGTGGCAGCTTTTTTTAAAGGGCTTATAAATCTCAGACATGAAATATGAACAAAGGATATCCCTCAACAGGGTGCACTTGTCTCCATTAAGAGCACTAAGTGTAATTTCTCTTTGCCACTTAATTCCTCTGCTATCAGTGTGAGTCACTTGTGACAAGTTTTCCTGACACCAAGAGAAAAATGGTGACAGGGAGGGACTTCAAGCTGATTGATATCCTCATCTCTGTTCCTGTGTGGAAGGGTGTTTGTCCCTTACCTCCAATCAGCTCTCAGAACTCTCCTCGCTGAGCTCTGTAGAGTGTAACTTCAGCTCTCTGTTCCCTGTTTTCTGAATTCTCAGAAATGCTTTAAAAATGTTGTACTTTGAGTGGATGCATAAAAGAGAAGACTGCAGGTGGACAGGTACAACTTATGTAGGAGAATTTGTTTCATCTCGCTTTATCATCTGAGGCAGTCACTTCAATGGGTATATGTAAGAGTTTATAACCATTTTTAAGCTCATTTACTGTTTGTTAAGAATATGTACATATTTAGTATTTATAATCTGGGCACAGGTGCATTTTAAAGGTGACTATAACAGCAAAAGCTGATTTTATTATTTCATTTTCTATCTTTTTTTTAACTGGAGTCTTGCTTTAAACAAGTTATTTATATGACGTGGCATATACTGCATATCATAATCATTATTGATATTATTATATATTATATATGATTTGAGTATAACCTGATTAAACATACAGTTTCTCACAAAAGTGAGTACACCCCTCACATTTTTGTAAATATTTTATTATATCTTTTCATGTGACAACACTAAAGTAATAACATTTTGCTACAATGTAAAGTAGTGAGTGTGCAGCTTGTATAACAGTGTAAATTTGCTGTCCCCTCAAAATAGCTCAACACACAGCTATTGATGTCTAAACCGCTGGCAACAAAAGTGAGTACACCCCTAAGTGAAAATGTCCAAATTGGGCCGAATTAGCCATTTTCCCTCCCGATGTCATATGACTCATTAATGTTACAAGGTCTCAGGTGTGAATGGGGAGCAGGTGTGTTAAATTTGGTCTTATCGCTCTCACTCTCTCATACTGGTCACTGGAAGTTCAACATGGCATCACATGGCAAAGAACTCTGTGAGGATCTGAAAAAAAGAATTGTTGCACTAATAAAGATGCCGTAAAGAGGCTATAAGAAGATTGCCAAGATACTGAAACTGAGCTGCAAAACAGTGGCCAAGACCATACAGTGGTTTAAAAGGACAGGTTCCACTTAGAACAGGCCTCGCCATGGTCGACCAAAGAAGTTGAGTGCACATACTCAGCGTCATATCCAGAGGTTGTCTTTGGGAAATAGACATATGAGTGTTGCCAGCATTGGTGCAGAGGTTGAAGGAGTGGGGGGTCAGCCTGTCAGTGCTCAGACCATACACTGCATCAAAGAAGGACGCCTCTTTTAAAGATGATGCACAAGAAAGCCCGCAAACAGTTTGCTGAAGACAAGCAGGCTAAGGACATGGATTACTGGAACCATGTTCTGTGGTCTGATGAGACCAAGAAAAAATGTATTTGGTTCAGATGGTATCAAGTGTTTGTGGCGGCAACCAGGTGAGGAGTACAAAGACAAGTGTGTCTTGCCTACAGTCAAGCATGGTGGTGGGATTGTCATGGTCTGGGGCTGCATGAGTTCTACCGGCATTGGGGAGCTAAAGTTCATTGAGGGAACCATGAATGCCAACATGTACTGTGACATACTGAAGCAAAGCATGATCCCCTCCTTTCAGAGACTGGGCCGCATGGCAGTATTCCAACATGATAACGACTCCAAACACACCTCCAAGAAGACCACTGCCTTGCTAAAGCAGCTGAGGGTAAAGGTGATGGACTGGCCAAGCATGCCTCCAGACCTAAACCCTATTGAGGATCTGTGGAGCATGCTCAAACGGAAGATGGAGGAGCGCAAGGTCTCTACCATCCACCAGCTCTGTGATGTCCTCATGGAGGAGTGGAAGAGGATTCCAGTGGCAACTTGTGAAGCTCTGGTGAACTCCATGCCCAAGAGGGTTAAGGCAGTGCTAGAAATAATGGTGGCCACACAAAATATTGACACTTTGGGTCCAATTTGGACATTTTCACTTAGGGGTGTATTCGCTTTTGGTGCCAGTGGTTTAGACATTAATGGCTGTGTGTTGAGTTATTTTGAGGGGGCAGCAAATTTACACTGTTATACAAGATGTACACTCACAACTTTACATTGTAGCAAAGTGTCATTTCTTCAGTGTTGTCACATGAAAACATATAATAAAATATTTACAAAAATGTGAGGGGTGTACTCACTTTTGTGAGATACTGTACATATATATATATACATATGCTGATATAACCATGGCTGCTATTACCTGTATTAATATTCTGGCAGTTCACTGGTATAATTAATTGGAATAGTGGACTGGAACGTTGACAGAGACCCCAGTGATATGACATTAATTTCTGCCATTGCGATGCAAGTATAAATGTTATTTAAGAACTATTATGAATTATATGGTATCTCACAACTAATTGATAAAATTGAATATATATGGTGGCTAATTATGTTTGAATATGAACTTCTCATTATAATCATGTTAAAGCTGAACTCCAGGCAACAGCTAAATACACAACTGAAATGAATATATGTAAAATGTTTGACCTGTCTACTGGAGTTTTTAGTTAGTCTTGTATTCTAGGCTCCCCTGCCAGCCAGCACAACCAGGTTCTGGTCCTCCTAGCAGCCAACACTGCAGCTACAAAAATACGGTTCATTCCCCGACACACCCTATTTAGTAATTGGATTATGAAAGAAAAGCTGCACACTGACAAGGCCATCTCTCTGCTTGGAGAGGGAATGGAAGCATTCTGAGCCTTGACTGTCTCTGATTGCTTCCCCTCCCCCAATGCTGCTAAGCAGGGGGTTACAGGAGGCTGTTATGGAGACAGATACAATTAGGGTCCTTTCACACTGGGCGGATCTATTTGATGGACTCCCCTTGCTTGGCTGGGATTGATCTTCAATGAGCAGGCGGATGACAAGTCCATCTCCACTCACTGTGCTGAGACGGACCTGTCAGAGTGCCGCTCTCCTCTATGGGGAGATCGGATGAAAACAGACCGCCTGTCCATTTTCATCCGATCCGCCAGACGGATGGAAAATAGGGTGGCCATCCATCCGGATTTGACGGACAGGATCGGTTCAGAAAGCAGCGGGTGTCAGTGGACATGCCACTGCTGACATCCGCTGCCCCATAGGGGTGAATGTTAGCGCCCCAGTGTGCTATAAAGTTTTTTTTAATATATTTTTAATATATTGATAACAATAATACACAAGAAACCTTGTTTTTTTGTTGTTGGGCAGATTTACTCTGACTTCCTTTATCTGTGACCCCCTGTCATATTCTGTGATACAAGTGTCACCAGAAGTGAAGTTAAATCTCACACAGGCAGCATTTAAGTCTCCGCAGAGGCTCTAACCCTTTACTACTCTATCCACTACTAGAGTTGACCGAACCTCTGGAAGTTTGGGTTCTGCAGGTTCGGCCGAACTTCGGGAAAAAGTCCGGGTTCGGGACCGAACTTGACCCGAACTTTGTCCCGGACCCCAAACCCCATTGAAATCAATGGGGACCCAAACTTTTAGGCACAAACATGGCTGTAACAAAGTCCTGGCAAGTCTTAGAGGTCAGCAAAGGGAAGGAAAATTGGGATAAGAGTCGGACAAGCGCCCTAAAAAGAAATAGGGATAGGGAAATAACTTAAAATAATTTTTAAGCTAAAATCACATAAAAAAAACAAAAATGGAGGTGGATGTGGAGTTAGAGGTTGAGGAGGCAGTGAAAGTAGCGGAGGAGGAGGAGGTAGCCAACACTGTTTTTTTTTATTTTTGTGCAAGAAATGCATCGCTGGACGCAAATGTAGTTTTTAGAATTTTTTTTTTTTTAAACCAGCAATGTAGATGCACTTTTTAATTTTGTGTAAGAAACAATAATCTGTCCCTTTAAGCAACAGCAGGAACCTCTCCTATATAGAACTAGGAGATGATTTTAGAACAATAATCTGTCCCTCTAAGCAACAGCTGGAAGAAACTTTCCCTATAGAACTTGGAGATGATTTTAGAACATTATTCTAAAATCATCTCCAAGTTCTATAGGGAAAGTTTCTTCCAGCTGTTGCTTAGAGGGACAGATTATTGTTCTAAAATCATCTCCGAGTTCTATAGGGAAAGTTTCTTCCAGCCGTTGCTTAGAGAGCCATATTGTTGTTGTAAAATCAATAATATGGCTCTCTAAGCAACGGCTGGAAGAAACTTTCCCTATAGAACTTGGAGATGATTTTAGAACAATAATCTGTCCCTCTAAGCAACAGCTGGAACCTTTCCTTATAGAACTTGGAGATGATTTTAGAACAATAATCTTTCCCTTGAAGCAACAGACCCTACCTAGTCCAGTCAGATCGTTCTGTGCAGCAGGATGAGGTCTGCAATCTGTCCCTCAAAGCAGCAGTACTAGCATCTCAACCTAGTCCACAATCAGATCGTTCAGTAATGCATGATGAGATGTTCTATAATATTTGCAATCTGTCCCTCACAGAGCCAGCAGCATCCTCTCCCTAAACTATCCTGAGAGCATATGACATGCAGCACGGTGACTCCAGCCCCATATAGAGGCTGTGTCACGTGATGCACTGGCCAATCACAGCCATGGCATTAGTAGGCATAGCTGTGATGGCTTCTAAGGGCAAACCAGTGAAACACTTGTTGATTGGCTGCCCTTGGCAGATACCAGAACCCCAAACTCGAACCAAACTTTTTTTAAATGGCCGGGTTCAGGTCCGAGTCCCGGACACCCCAAAGTTCGGTACGGATTCACTCAACACTATCCACTACTTTAAAAACAAGTTGTCTAGAGTTTTTCTTTTATGGAAGAGCCATTTAAAGTGGTTATATACCCCTCTAAATCACTTTAACCTACAGGTAAGCCTGTATAATAAGGCTTACCTGTAGGTTCCATAAATATCTCCTAAACGTGCACGGTTTAGAAAATATGCACTGTATCCGCATGTGCTGATGTCATCGGCACATGCGCACTGAAGTAACTGCCCAAAGGTGCAATTTTTTCAGTGTTCGCGCCGTGACCGGTGGCTCCCACGCGCATGCGCGGGAATGAAGTCATCGCGGCTCCGGCCAATCACAGAGCTGGAATCCGCGTTGTGATTGGCCGGAGCTCGCAAACCTGGAAGAAGCTCCAGGAGGCATGTTGCGTGTCACAGCAGTGCTCGGGGACCACTACAATAGCATCAATCTAAGCTAAGTATTTCATAATTAGCTAGTATGCGATACTAGCTCATTATGCCTTTGTCTTGCAGGTTTTTTCTTTTTTTCTTTTTTTTCTGGGTTTAAAACCACTTTACAGCTCTCTTTCTATATCTCCCTGTTTCATGTTAGCATGGAAACTAAACTTTTTATACCTTTAAGCAGACAACTGTATTACAATATTACTACATACTACATACTGGACACACTACTTCACATAATCATGTATACATTTTTTTCCTCTGTCTCAACTGTAACTTTAAAGCAGATCACTTTGCCCACTACTAAATACACAGCTAAAACAAATACATGTTTACTGTTTTACTTGCTAAAGGGTTTGTAATTCTTTTCAGCTAGTCTTAAGCCTTGTACACACGGTGTGACGGTCGTATGAAAACGGTCGTACGACCGATTGTTGTACAATCATCTGACCATTAGTACGCGGGATTAGAACAGCCGACGTGTGACGGTCATACAACAGCAGTTGGATGAGCAGACTAGAAAACTTTGGTTGTACCAACAAGCAGTCGTACGACTGTTGTACCGTGTGTACCGAGAAGTTGGTCCAACAAGTTGTATTGTGCAAATCATGCATGCTCAGAAGTCAGGAACACCTGGAAGTGTCCGTTCGTTCATAATTCACAAATTACATGCACCTGAACTTCCTCTTTATACGCTTGTAACACGTCACTACGTTTGGCTTGGTTGTATGATCGCTTAGTGCATGTCAGTACGCGAGATACAAAAAGATACATATTGGGGGGGGGGGGAGACACGCTATCAAACGTATGGTGCTGCTTGTAAGACCAACAGACAAAAAAAAATGCTTATTACAGCCCACACATGATACTTACTCCTGCCAGGCTGTTTAAAAGCATCTAAACCAGTAGTTCTCAACTCAGGTCCTCGGGACCCACTAACAGGCCATGTTTGCAGGATAACTGAAATGCATCACAGGTGATATCATTTGCTGCTCAGCAGTTGCAGTATTCTAGTCTGCATCTCCCCAAGGTAATACTTAAAATCTGGCCTGTTGATAGGTCCTGAGTAGAGTTGAGCGAACCTGAACTGTACAGTTCGGGTCCGTACCGAACTTTGGGGTGTCTGTGACCGGGACCCGAACCTGGACATTTGAATAAAGTTTGGGTTCGGGTATTTTATCCCGCCTGTTGAATAGCTGCAGGGCAGCCAATCAACAAGCATTTCACTCGTTTGCCCTTAGAAGCCATCACAGCCATGACTACTAATGGCATGGCTGTGATTGGCCAGTGCATCATGTGACCCAGCCTCTATATAAGCTGGAGTCACGTAGTGCTGCATGTGACATCATCTCATACTAGTGTAGGGAGAGGATGCTGCTGCTGCTGCTGCTGTGAGGGACAGATTAGCTTTAGAAAATCTGTAAAAAACAGCGATTTATTGGTGGGTGGGTGCTAGAGGAGATTTTTGTCTGCTAGAGTACATTTTGTTTGCTAAGCAAAGTGCCTCATATAAAACCTAAGCAATTTTCTGTTTGGTAGGTGGGCGTTTGCAGCCATTTTTGCAAGTGCAATGCACTTGCAACTGCTTGTGTGTCAGGGACACTACTTTAATCGTGTTCTGTTAGTTCAGTTGGCAACATTTTGGCATATTTAAATACTGCTTTTACATTGCAGTTAGACAAATAATTTTTTTTTTTTTTTTTTTTTTTTTTTGTGCAAAATATTACATTTGTGGCCAGCGGGGCATTTCTTGCACAACTTTAAAAAGTGCGTCTACATTGCTGGTTTAAAAAAAAAAATGTTCTAAATACTACATTTGCAGCCAGCGGTGCACTTCTTGCACAAAAATAAAAAGTGCGTCTACATTGCTGGTTTAAAAAAAAAATATTCTAAATACTACATTTGCGGCCAGCGATGCATTTCTTGCACAAAAATAAAAAGTGCGTCTACATTGCTGGTTTATAAAAAAAATATTCTAAATACTACATTTGCGGCCAGCGGTGCATTTCTTGCACAAAAATAAAAAGTGCATCTACATTGCTGGTTTAACCACTTGCCGACTGTCAACCGCAGGTTGACGGGGACAAGATGGCCCTGCTAGGCACACCGCCATCATACGACGGCAGCTGCCAGATCGAGCAATGTGAGCGCGCGCGCGCCGCCGGAGGCGCGCTCACTGTGTTCCCATGGGGGCCAGGGAGCGGGTGCGGCGGACTCGATCGCCGCCGGCTACCCGCGACCAGCAGGTTAACCCCTTCACTGCCAATGGCATTTACACAGTAATCAGTGCATTTTTATAGCACTGATCACTGTATAATTGCTAATGGTCCCAAAAAAGTGTCAATATCGCAGTACCGCTAAAAATCGCAGATCACCGCCATTACTAGTAAAAAATAAAAAAAATAAAAACCCCAGAAATGAACTCTCATCATCTGTAAACGCGGCAACTTTTGCGCAAACCAATCAATAAACGCCAATTGTGATTTTTTTTGGTCACAAATATGAGGAAGAATATAAATCGGCCAAAACCGTTGAAAAAAAATTTTTTTTTTTATATATATATTTTTTGGATTTGTATTTTAGCAAAAAGTAAGAAATTTGTTTTTTTTTTGCAAAATTTTCGCTCTTCTTATGTTTATCGCGGCGATCAGAAATGACGCAGCGGTGATCAAATACCACCAAAAGAAAGCTCTATTTGTGGGAAAAAAAGGATGCAAATTTTGTCTGGGTACAAAGTCGCACGACCGCGCAATTGTCAGTTAAAGCGACACAGTGCCGAATCGCAAAAAGTGCTTCGGTCCTAAAGCTGGAAATCCTTCCGGGGCTGAAGTGGTTAAAAAAAATATTCTAAATACTACATTCGCGGCCAGCAGTTCATTTCTTGCACAAAAATAAAAAGTGCGTCTACATTGCTGGTTTAAAAAAAAAATATTCGAAATACTACATTTGCGGCCAGCGGTGCATTTCTTGCACAAAAATAAAAAATGCGTCTACATTGCTGGTTTAAAAAAAATAAAAAATAGTGCTACATATTACATTTGCACCTTGCTGTGCATTTCTTGCACAAAATTAAAAAGTGCCAGTTTAAAAAATAATATAAATTTGTGCTAAATAGTACATTTGTGTCCAGAATGAGGAGAGCGTCAAATTAGGGAAGTGGTCGTGGTGCTGCTGGTGCTGCTGGTGTTGGTGGTGTTGGTGAAGCTCCTGTTGCAAGGAGAGGACGTGGTCGATCTGTGCCAGCTACACGCACAAGTGAAACACCTTCCTTAGGTGCGAGTAGCCATCAGAACCTTCAACGTTATATGGTAGGCCCGAATGCCGCTCAAGGAATGGTGAGGCCAGAACAAGTACAGGCGATAGTAGATTGGGTGGCTGACAATGCCTTAAGTTCCTTCACATTGTCTCCCACCCATATCCCACAAGACTTGTCTGTACCTTGTGCAGAATAAACATTTATACCGGCCTCACACAGCCATTGGTATACTTAAGTGAACTTATTTTTTTTTTTTTTTTATAGAACATAAGTCTTTATTGGAATTTGTAACAGGAGAAACATGAAAAATAAACCATGGTACATTTTATATGGAAAAAGTGAACCCGTGCTAGAACATCTCTGGGTTTGTCTGCAGATAGTGATCTTTTTTTTTTTTTTAAATATGTCTCAATATTTTGGGGGCTACCCCAATTAGAAAAAAACCCCAAACAAACAAAAAACTGTGTTGGCTACCACCTCCTCCTCCACCGCCACTTCCACCTACACCGCCATGGTCACCGCCTCCTCAACCTCCCACTCCACATCCACCTCCTCCTCCATTTTTATTTTTGTATGTGATTTTAAGTTATTTCCCTATCCACATTTGTTTGCAGGGCACTTGTCCTACTCTTACCCCCATTTTTCTTCCTTTTGCAGCCCTCTAGCACTTTCCAGGACTTTTTAGAACCATTTTAGTGCCCAAAAGTTTGGGTCACCAATGGGGTTCGGGGTTCGTGGGTCAAGTTCGGGGCTGAACTTGAACTTTTTCCCGAAGTTCGGCCGAACTCGCAGAACCCGAACATCCAGGTGTCCGCTCAGCTCTATTTATCACCACTTTAATGCATATACAGTACAAATCTGAATCACCAAAATATCATATAATCTTGAACATGTTAATATAGTTCCAAGAAGTAATTTTACATAATTTAAAATTAGATGGTTTTGAAGACCCCATCTCTGTTTAGGAAATTAAAGTGGTTCTAAAGGCAGAAGGTTTTTTATCTTAAAGTACAGTATTCTATGCATTGAGATAAAAAAAACCTTCTGCATGCAGCAGCCCCCCCCCCCCCCAATACTTACCTGAGCTCCCTCTCGATCCAGCAATGTTGCATAAGAGCCACAAAGTCCAGGGTCTCTCCCTCCCGATTGGCTGAGAGGTTTGCCTCCCTCTGCTGTCAAAAGTCAGGGAACCAATGAGGCGAGAGAGAGGGGCGGGGTCAAGTTATAGCTCTGAATGGTGCAAGCTGCTTGCTCTGGGGGCACTAGGCAGGAGGGAGCAGGAGTGCCGGCCAGGGACCTGAGAATAGGAGGATCTGGGCTGCTCTGTGCAAAACCATTTCACAGGGCAGGTAAGTATAACATGTTTGTTATTAACCTGTAGAGATCCGCGCTATAGACGAAAGACGTCTACAGCGCGGATCTGAAAATCCGGGTGGACGTCCATGGATGTCCGCCCCTTTACACGCTCCCTGCGCGCACTGGGCGGCGGCGGCGTGCGTGCGCGGCCGCCACACGCTGCGTGGGCGTGCCCGCGGGTCGGGCAGACTCGATGTCTGCTCTTG
>BLSH010448804.1:66626-77810 GCA_018402905.1 Glandirana rugosa | reverse complement strand
CTCACCCATTCATCCGTGCTCACCCATCCATCCGTGCTCAGCCATGCATCCATGCTCCACCATCCATCTGTACTCACCCATGCATGCGTGCTCACCAATGCATCCGTGCTCACCCATGCATCAGTGCTCAGCCATCCATCCATGCTCAGTCATCCCCATCTACGGCTTATCCACCCCCATTCATGCTCATTTACGCCTCATTCATGCTCATCCATACCACATCAGTTCTCATCCATGACACATCCATGCCACTACAGTACCCATCCGTGCCACTACAGCACCCATCAGTGTTACTACAGCGCCCATCAGTGCCACCACAGTGCCTCACAATAATGTAATAGGTAGTCAAATTAGATTTGAAATTTATGCCCCTAGAACGCCTGATGGTGCACCCTGCATGTTGGGCCTCTGTATGTGGCCAGGCTGTGTATAAGTGTCACACATGTGGTATCACCATACATGGGGCGAGTAGCAGAATATATTTTAGGGTGAAATTTTTGCTAGGTACATGCTGTGTGTTAGAAATATTATATAAATGGACAACCTTGTGTAAAAAAAAAATGCGTTTTCATTTTGATCCCACAATTTCCAAAAACTTGTGGAAAAAATGAACTGTTCAAAAGACTCATTATGCCTCATAGAATATACGTTGGGGTGTTTACTTTCCAAAAAGGGGTAATTTTTTAGGCGTTTCCATTGCCCTGGTGCTCCAGGACCTTCAAAAATGCAAGAGGTACTCAGGAAATTATATGTGTAATTTATGTTGTTAGAATGCCTGATGGTGCTCCCTGCATTTTAGGCCTCTGTATGTGGCCAGGCTGTGTAAAAGTCTCACACATGTGGTATCCCCATACTCAGGAGGAGTAGCAGAATGTGTTTTGGGATGTAATTTGTGGTATGCATATGCTGGGTGTGAGAAATAATCTGTAAATATGACAAATTTGTGAAAAAAAACAGAAAAAAAAAATCTTCATTTTGCAAAGAATTGTGGGAAAAAATTACAACTTCAAAAAGCTCGCCATGCCTCTTACTAAATACGTTGGACTGTCTACTTTCCAAAAAGGGGTAATTTGGGGGGTATTTGTATTTGGCTTGTGAGTTCCACCTGGTGGGCATGTCACAAATGAGGCGGTTGTTGGGCAGGTTGAATCCACGCTGGATGTCAGCCAGCTGGGCACTGGCATTGTATGAACACCAGAAAGGACCACAGACTTTTTTGGCCTGCCTCAGGATATCTGGTACGCCTGGGTACCTGGTCAAGAAACGCTGCACCACCAAATTCAAGACGTGTGCCAAGCATAGAATTGTCCCAGTGGGAGGGCAGAGAGAAGGTTGGTGCCATTGTCGCATACAACCATTCCTGGCTCAAGCTGCCATGGCGTCAACCACCTTTGAGCCAGTCGCCGCAGAGCTGAAAGAATCTATTCCCCAGTGTGGCTCCTGTTCCCAAGACAGACTAACTCAAGCACTGCATGGCATATTTTAGCCTGACTGCTTGCATAGCCCCTTGAAGGCTTAGGGAGCACTGCAGGTTCAGAGGACAATTCTGCAGAAGAGGCCATAGAGGTAGAAGAAGAGGAGGAGGCGGAGGAGGCAGATGTTTCAAAATCACCACCAGCTTTTTGGAGGCATGGTGGCAGAACTATTTCCAAAACTGAACCCTGTCCTGCATCCTTCGAAGCTGCCAGAAGAGTTACCCAGTGCGCCGTGAAGGAAAGTTAACATCCCTGACCATGCCTCCTAGACCATGAGTCAGTGGTAATATGAACCGTGCTGCTGACTGCACTGTCCGAGGCCAAAACATTGCCGTCCACATGACGGTAGAGAGCTGGAATGGCCTTACGTGAAAAGAAATGTATTTTGGGAACCTGCCACTGTGGGACAGCACATTCCACAAATTCACGAAAGGGGGCAGTGTCTACCAGCGGAAAAGGCAGCTGTTGGAGTGCTAGCAATTTGGCCAAGCTAGCATTAAGATGCTGAGCATGTTTATGGCTGGGACAGTATTTTTTTTACGGTTCAGCAACTAGGGTAGGGCTATTAGCCTGCTGAATTCACCTGGTGGTGTACTGCTAGCAGATTGGCTGCAAGTACTAGTTGTGGCACGCATTGCTACACCTTCATTCCTCTGAGTGCAGGTTTTGGAGAGGACTGCAGGTATAGTAGGGGTTGAAATCCCAGACGAGGAGCAAGGAGAAGTCCGTCTTGTTTTCTGGTGTGTGTTTTTAAGGTACTCTAGCCAACGGAATGCATGGCTGGTCGTCAATGTCTTGTCAAGACAGTAGTGCCCAAGCGGCTGGAGTCCTGGCTGCGCTTGACTCGCTTCAGACATAGATTACAATAAGCAATGGTGCGATCTACTGCACATGTGCTGAAAAATGACCACACTAAAGAAATTTTGGAAGTCGGCGGGGAGGAAGCAGTGCCCTGCACCTGTGTAACTCTGTGGTCCTATGTAATTGGGTGGCTGCCCTTAAGCTGGCCCCTGGAGGACATCCTAGCTTGTTGGAGTTGGACCTCCTCCTCCTCACTTTCCTCCTCTCTTCTCTCAGGCACCCAAGTACAGTCCGTGCCCTCATCATCCCCTCCCTCCTCGTCACTGGAGCAAACTTGGCAGTATGCTGCAGCTGGGGGAACATGACTGCTAGTTTCTTGTCCTTTTGCTGCACCCCCTGTCTCTAGGCTCACGCTGCTCCCTTCCTCAACCTGGGAACCAACATTGGAGCCTTCAAACTGCTGCTCATCCTCCATGAGCATGTAACCAACACTATGGTCGAACAACTCAGGTGACTCCTCCGTGCATGATGGTGGGGCTATAGAAGGCGTAACTGTGGACAAGGATCCAGTGGAATAGGCCGCTTTGCCAGATGCATTGGAAGGCAAACTTGTACAAGCCTGGGTGACAGAGGATGAGGAGGATGAGGACGGCTTTATTATCCACTCCACCAACTCTTCTGCATGTTGTGGCTCAATAGCACATCCAGCAGCAGAAAAAAAAGGACAAGCGTGACCTGCCTGCAGAGGATGCACCACGTCCACCACCACCACCATTCACTGAAGACACAGAGGCTGCTTGCCCTCTTTTAGTGGCCTGGGATGATTGATACAGTGATCCATCCAAGCTGTACACTTATTTGGAAAGTCCAGGGGGGAGAGGACTGGCTTCATGTACCTCGCAGAAGGTTATATCTGCCAGCCTTTATGACCCACTAGAGATAGTGAGTCTATACCCTGCGGTAAGAGTACCCATTCTTTACACTCACAGGGTGTGCATGCTTCTGGTGGTGGATGGTGTTTGTTCATACCACGGATACCTCCATATGTTCCTGGCTATTTCCTGTTCCTGGGAGTTTCTACTACCACTTTTGATGCTTTTTGGATTTCACGTTGAAGCACCACTATATAGAGACATTTCATATTTTTGGACTACACTTTTGGTTTCCTTTTGAATTAGCACCTTAACACAATACGCATGTTATATGTGATTGGGCTTGTCAACTTTTATTTTAATATTATTTTAGCGCAACTTTCATATTTCATCAATAAATGCTACCCAAGGGCATATTGTTTTTTATGTAGGATAATTGGGAGACTGTGTGCCAACGGCAACCTTACTGTTTGGAGCGTGGCTCCATTGTTTGGGTGAAGGCTATGCCAGTGGCTATACATACACGCCCCCTCATAGCCTTACAAGTGTACCTCAGGAAAGCTTTGTCAAGCATCAACATTGTTGGGATATCGGTAACCATTGAACTATATCCTCCCTACTGATATTATGGGAACACTTGATACCGCCGATGAGTCTCCTTGACTACAGTACATGCTTGCGTACCCTGTCTAACTGTGAGTACTATTTGTATCAAGGCCATCGATAATTTGGTAATGGGAATCATGGTATGATTATAATTTGAAATGTGTACATGTTTACACGTTTTTGGTTTAACACCTAGGTGTGCCCCCACATCTGCCGCAGTGTGGTGGGTTGTCCATCTGTTTTGGGCCCTTTTTATTGTCCACGCCCTCCTCCAAGGTCTCTCCTACTGCACACCGAATCATATGAAATTGTATGTATAGCCGTATGCTCTATGATGGGTTTTTCTACATATTGTTGAATATTGATCTTTTTTATTTTCATTATTGATGTATAGAATGTTTGTAATTTGGTGTATGTACTAATAGGATATCTTATGTTTATATTCATAGGATTTAATTTTATCTACTACCCTAGGATCTCCTGAAGAAGCATTAATTGACGCAAAACATGTAGAGATATAATCAAGTTAACATTGTCAACGTCGGTTGGTGGACACTGCCTGAAGTACCTTGCCTTCTGATCCCCTCCAGGGTCCTACAAGGCCTCCTGGTTTTTCTCCCCCTGGTCTCCTCTTTCATTCCTGATAGTGGTTTTATTTTTAATTGCATATTGGATTTTCTTGGGTTACTGTTCTATCTTTTCCTATTGTATACCCAAAGGGAGTGCTGAAGAGGGACCCGAGAAGAGGAGGATCTGAGCTGCTCTGTGCAAAACCATTTCACAGGGCAGGTAAGTATAACATGTTTATTATTTTTAAAGAAAAAAAAACAGACTTTAGTATTGCTTTAAACCCAAAAGCAAACATGTATTATATTGCAGCTTACCAATTCTTAGATGTGATGGCTGCGATCGTTTCCCTTTTTATGCTTTCTTTCTTCTATTTTCATCTGGTGATCCAGATATTAAGTCTGTTGTTTTTCAACAAAAAAGCCCCCTTACAATTACAGGAATGGGATAAACCATTTAACAGTGACAGGGGTGCTTAAAATAATCAGCCTTTATCTATTGATTTAAAGTCTTTATCCCAAAAGTATACAAATGTTTGCTGTAACTAATTATAAAGTAATAGCTGAAGTTCAACTTCATTTTGTTAGTGTATTTAAATCTGCCAGTATATCCAACACTCCCCTACCCCCAGACTGACAATCTTGCTCCGTCATCCAGAGTGGTATCTGTATAATAAAGGAGGTGTGTTACTGGCCAGATCACCAAGGGAAAACCAAGGGAAAAGGCCTAAAAAAGAAAAATGAACGCGGCCATTACAGCTAACGATTGGTAAGCTGCTATACTGTATATTACATTTTTGTTTTTGAGTTTTAACAAAAGGGACTCAAGCCTATTTGTTATTAGGACCGAACTGCTTTTTATTCTACGCTCTGTCGCAGCACAGAACAGTAGCTGGAGCTGCTTGCTCCCGATTCTGCTCTACATCCACCCCTAACTCAGCTGAGTTCAAGAGAGTGTAGGAGGGCTATGCAAGCTCTGCTCGTACAAGTGGCAAAATTAATGTGAGCTGTCTGCTGAAAGCTCATATTCCATATGCTAGCACTGTGGATGTTTTCTATATAGAAATTGTTAATTAGTCTCAGAACCCACTCCACTTTCTATTTCATCCTGAAATAGAAATTGGCGTGGGTAGTGCAGACCTAAACCAGATCTATCTGCTTAGTCAATCACAACAATTTCCTGCACCAGTTTTCTGGTGCAGGATGCTTAGTTAATTTCCCAGTATTCCTTCATAAATGTGCAATTTTATCCTCCTATGGAACTCTTCCCTGATGCTAATCACTGTCCCTGACAGATGGGTGACCTGTACCTATTCTAGCAACTCGCTAAATGCTGGGAGTCAGGGTCTTAAATGGACTCTGCCTGACCCAAGAACGCTGCCAAAGTCATACGGGGTGCCAGCATGCATTCAGATGCTGCCTCTCTATGACAAAGGAAACCATAGAGGAACTAGGTTCTTCTTGACTTCCTCTTCCACCTGCATTGTAGATGTGGATAAGCACCGCCTGCAGTGGAGAAAATAGACTGCACCTGCCTACAAGCTCACATTAGAAATATTTAAAAATGTATTTGAACCATTAAACATGCCAATGTTGTTTTCTGCTGTATTACCATTTATATTAGCACAATCAGCACATGCTCCGTGTATGCTACATTCAAGGCATGTTTCTGGTCATAACTAGTTGCCAGTGTGCTAGTGTCAGCTCTCAACCAGTCTTTCATCCCCTCAAATGGCTGGTATCATAGTGGGTCATATATGCAGTACCATGGAAATGGCAGATCTACATAGATGCTTAGATGGCACTGTCATATGGCAGAAAAGAGGATTTACTCCTTTCTGGTGAGGATGGCCCTCCACTTAACCAGAAAAGGCACTATAAAAACGTTTTTAAATGTCAACATGAATACAAAAATGATTTATTTCTTATTTTTAGAATAGTGGGCAGAATTACCTTGCAAAAACTCTTTTCTAATGTTCCCAGGAGCATTGATCTTCATGGCCATGCCCACAATCCTAAAATGATTGGTCACCCAGAGTCACACAGGGAGATGATAGCAGCACTCCACTGAAGCAGAGGTTTCTTGCTTTGGGGGGGAACTCGCTTCCATCCTGCATTAGAATATATAAAGGTTTGACCACTTGTCACAGTTTACTTATACTGTCTGCAACTATTTAGCCACATCATTCTAGTAAATAATGAAGAATCACTGACAGATTTTCCATTACTTTTTAACTTTTATTAAAACATGAAAAATGACATTAATGCGGTTTACTTGCTATTATTTTTTTTCTGGGAAGCCTAATAACACATACAGTATATTGCAAAAATACTCCCATGTTTGGTTTTTGCCACGCCTAGTATCGTGGGCTTTTTAGGGTTCTTTTGGTGTACTGTAAAAATTGCACAAGTGTGAAAGCGCCTACAGAAGTGTGTATTTTTCATTCACTGCATTGCTTTTAAGCCGAAAATGTGTTGAAGTGTGTGGTGCGGGCCATATGTATATGAGTAAGAGCTATGCATACTGAGAAAATCTATTGATCATTGTACATCATTACATTTGTATCCATGCCTTTTCGGAAATACAGTCTAGAGGCACATTTAATCAAATAGTTCAAATAGCAAAGCTGGTTCACAATGGCCAGTAAACCATACCTACCACATTTCTGCTTTTACTGATAATAGATTACTGAAGGTTGAATTGTTATTGTTTTTTTAGACAGCTTTTGAAAAGTGAATTGGTTGTTCTTGGTACTGGAGTTTAGTGTCAATAATACAAGATGTGCAGCACCTGAAACTACGGATACTGGAAGCCTGTGCTAGCATTTCTCCTGCGGTGTTGCTATCAGTGTGTGAAGAGTGGGAGAAGAGGGTTGCATTGACAATCCAACACAATGGGCAGCACATTGAACACATTTTATAAGTGGTCAGAAACTTGTAAATAACTCATGAAAGAATAAAGTTACATTAAAACCAAGCACACCATTGTTTTTCTTGTGAAATTCCCAATAAGTTTGATGTGTCACATGACCCTCTTCCTATTGAAAAAACAAAAGTTGGATTCAAAATTGCCGACTTCAAAATGGCCGCCATGGTCACCACCCATCTTGAAAAGTTTCCCCCCTCACATATACTAATGTGCCACAAACAGGAAGTTAATATCACCAACCATTCCCATTTTATTAAGGTGTATCCATATAAATGGCCCACCCTGTATATGCACAATTGCGTTAATCCAAGCTGGACCAATTTAACTATGTAAAAATATCCATATCTGGAATTCACTTTACATTCTATATAACCCCCAAGCTGGACCTAACACTGATAACAAAACTTGAGGTAAAATGTGTACTCCCTCAGTAATAAATTATATACCATTACTGTAATAAATATTACCACAGTAATACCAACTGAAAATATCATCATACTCATAATGTCATGCCATATAGTGATCTGGGTTACTTTGGCTCGTTTCATTCTTGAAGTAAAGATAAAACAAAAAAAATATTGACTTTAGCATTAAAGTGAAGACTGGGAAGCTTGGCCTGGGATTCAAAGACAACCAGCTGGACTTTTCATGATTGGACCAATTTTATGAGAATTTTTAGAAACAAATATGTGTGGATATTTACATTCTCAACCTCTTTGGTAAATCAGCCTCAATGTGTGCCAAAATAATGTCAGCCCTATCAAGAGGTGGGTGTTGTATTAAAGATCATGATTTACTGTAACACACCTTTTCAGATATGTATTCTAAAATGAGAAATTGTAAGGCATGAATTGTAAATGACGATGTGCTTTATAAACTGAACAAGATGACTGCCATGTGTACATGTTATGGACTCATCTAAATAATAAATAATATACCACAATATATTTTAAATGAGAGCAACACATTTCAGTTTTTCTCTTCTAGCATTTACCTCCGTGGCAGCCCTCTGCATTCAGTCACATAACAGTTAACTATGTAATTCCTGGCAGATGTCACTGACTGCAGGTTTCATTCTAATTGAAGCTTGAATCAAAGTGTATCTCCACTCTGTGTTATCAGCCCAACAGATATTATTTGTCCTTGCTTGAAGGCCAAATGCCCCATAACCCAGTCCTTTCTTGCCACTAGCCATTTTAAACATATAAAACTGTAATTTGTGCCTAGAAATAAAAGAAACAAGGTACCTGCTGTTTTATCCAAGAAGCCCTCCTCTGTGCACCTCTTTGGTTAACTCTCACTTTCTTACTGGGGAATCAGATTTTATTTCCATCACTTCTGGGCTAAGTTCTGCCCAACTGTCACCCTCGTGTTCAATGAGAGCATGATAGAGTCTACTAAGTGCACTTTTATTACACAAGGTGCTTCTAGGTGGGCAAGCTTAACTTCGAAACTAGAGGAGTCAACTTTCAAGAAACCGATGCTAAATCATGAGTGCTTAACCTGTGGCCCTCCAGTTGTTGCGAAACTATCATGGCTTTTCCTTTGGCAGTCATGCTTGTACCTATCAGCCTTGAAATGTTTCATGGGACTTGTAGTCCTGCAACAGCTGGAGGGCCACAGGTTGAACACCCATGTGCTAAATCAAAAGTGTGCAAGGGCAGGGTTTCTACTAATGATGGTAATAGTGGATTTCTTGTATTGCCTGCTCTTAGGCAGGTCTTTTACTTTTAAAAGGCAAACAAGTTCACTTTAATAAATCAGCTGTCACCTCTCTACCATGTATTAAAAATTAAAAATCTAACATTTAAGAGGTTGCTATGGATAATATCCCTGTGTTTTTCTTAGCAGCACTGTAGGCTATATTCTACATTCTCAATGACAAGGCCTTGTGTGTAGACTGTGACAAGAGATGCAAACATCGATTTAAGTTGCCCACACCAGTTCTGCAGTAGGCAATCAATCCGGACAGTGCTCTCTGCATGTTTAATATTAACCTGACAAATGATCCACGCAAAACCTCACTTTCTATCATACAAATAGGCCGGCAATGTAAATATCAATATCGTGTCACATGGTATTGCGAAGATGTATCGAATACTGAAGCAATATCCTTGGACACTTGCAGTAGGATTTCTCTCAGGACAAAGCTGCGGTCATATCACATTAATTCCAAATGACGCACCCTTAATATGTTAGGACATGCAGAGAATGGTTTTCAGATCAGCTCTCTGAAGCTTCCACCTTCTCACTGACTGGCCTTCTTATTTAATTTAGCTTGTTATGTTGCGATATATGGAAGACTTGTTATGAAGAGCAGACTAGGGGGAGGGATGAAATGTAGGGATTAATCAGCGCTCACTAAATATCTGTCACCGGCAGGGATTAGACAAAGTGCACAAATTAACACTTTACTGAACTGGCCAGCTTCTCTTTTAGCATCTTAAATAGAAAAGATTGGAAACACAAAAACATGTTGTTTTACAAAAACTCTGGGAAAATGTGAGTGCTGCTCATAGCAACCAACACAGCTGTCAGATATTTCTTCTCATTTCTACTCTGGTAAAATGACAGCTGTAATCTGAACCTCATTAACAGGTTACAGCAATACTAGTTTGTTGTAAAATTTAACTACCTTCCTTGGTGAAGTTTCTAAAATGCCACCGGCTGTAGAAAATTGTTTCTTATGTACAGATAAATTATTTTTCACATCCTGTTTACAAAGTATTGCATTTGGCATCTCTCAAAATAGATAAATAAGCTTTAATTTGTGTACTCTTGCCATTCTGTAATTAAAGGTCTATGATTTTTGTAAAGATTGGCATGTTCAGCATTTTTATCTGCGCTGATGGATAACCACTCTTATTTTATTATCTAAAAGGTTACAGCCAGATGGAAAGAAGTTGTCCTATTATATGACAGAGCATTGAGCTATATTTACAGTCTGTACAGTTCAAGACCTTTAACATCCTATATTATCTGATGTCAAAAATGCATCACGCCATCCACTACAGCCTCTGATAAAATGATGCTAGCACAAACAACAATAAAGGGTCAGTCCACCCAAAACAAATATTTCAATAGAAGTTGAACTCTAAAGGGAATCTATTGGTTAGTTCCCTGGTCTTCAAATCTGCTGACACATTGCAGCAATTAATTCCTGCTGTAATTGTATATGATGATGAATCTAACAGAAGAAGTGGGAACACCCAGGAACACCATTTGTTTAGCAAAATTAAAGCTGGCCATAAATAGATCGAAATTTGGCCTGCTCTGCAGGGATTGGCCAAATTTTGATCCATTTACTGTATGGCCATTCTTGTTCATGAGAAATCGATCTAAAGAATGATTTCTTATGAAAAGGCTTGTTGGAATTTTTTTGTACGATTGGCGTTGCAGCCAATTGATTGATGTATTCTGACAGAGGAGGAGTCCCCACTGTCAGAATACAATAACACAATGGGAAGGATTCCTCTATCCACCTCACTTGTGAGTTTGCAAACTCCAATGTAGCTAGGGTACTATGGTGTTAAAATTTGGATCCTGGGGACCTAATCTCCCAGGCTCCACTTGTAAATCTATCCACCTGTCTATTTATCTGTTATTCTTTTGTTTTAAAGTGCAAAGTTACTCTGCAGAGATGTATATTGAATAGTAAAGGGTGCAGGGAAGACTGCAGTAAGTTATTATGTGCAACTGTGAGGAAAGAAGTAAAAGTGGGGACAGACTTGGAATCTTAGGACACATTCCCACTTCTGAGTTATATGCATATGCATTAATGTGCATTAAGTCAGCCTGCTTATTTCAATGGGCTGCTTAATGCACCAAAAAGCACCAAAAAGGTACAGGTATCGATTCTGGTAATGACCCACACTTTCATTGGCAAGGTGCATTGGGGTGCCACTCCCTTTACTGCAACATTATAGTGCGAACAG
>BLSH010448804.1:49947-65927 GCA_018402905.1 Glandirana rugosa | reverse complement strand
TAAAAAATATAATACGACATACGTAGTTATTTATCTATCCTTTCATAGTATACATGAATAAAATTTGTAAAAAAAAGTGATACACTGCATCTTAGCACCATAAACCAAAAACACTATTTCATTCATTTGTAATATTCATAACAAAGCCACCGACCCAACCATGTCTCTATGCTTTATTTTGTTGAGAAATAACTTTGAAAAACACCCCTAACATTTCTGACCATGGCCATGTTCAGTACGGGCAGATGACTCATGTAGCATTTACTTCCTGGAATCCATCTGCCCTGAGCTCAGGCATGCAGGAGGCAGGAGGGTGTGCCTAGCTGAGAAAACCCCTCCTCTCTTGCTGAAGACTCATGGGATGTATGCCATCATTTTCCTAGTCATGGAAGCCAGGAAGTAACTGGAGAATTGTGAAAAAAAATGTTTAAAATAAGTACATATGATACTTTCCTATCTATTTATTGATGCATACAGCATAATATAAAAAATAGTCAATGTCGATTGAGAAAGTGAAGTTCTGTTTTAAATACATTGAGGGTGGGAAGAAAGGTTCAGAAAGGTTGTATTCTCAATATAAGGCTGAGAAGAACACAGTGGGGGGCATTTACTATAGCGCTGGTCGCTAATTAGCAGCAAAACTACATGGATCGTGCTAAATAGCACTAAAATGACGCAAATTAGCGCCCAAAGGGAATTCACAATAGTGCTGGAGCAAAAATACTCCCAAAATCAAATTCAACAGATAGTGCCCAAACCTTTACTCCAGTCAGGATTTGGAGAATTGCACATGGAAATAATGTTTAGTGTAGGAATGGCCCAATGTTCGGGTCAAACAAAAGTTTGATTCAAACATCAGGAGTTCACAAAATCTGAACATTATGGGACTTCCACTGCAAATTAGTGTGCCGCTGAATGCCCCATAATGCACTGCAAGATCGCAGTGCATTGATGGCTGCTGGTTGGCCAAAGCATGCACATTACCTGCATGCTTTGGCCCATCATAGCATGCTCTGTTGCAGGAGCCATGATTGGCCAAAGGCAGGGTGCCTCTGGCCAATCATGGCTCAGGGGGCTAAGTCTATGCCCCACACTATATAAGGCTACTTACACAGCGGCCGTATGTAGTGTGTGAACGTAGAGAAATAGAGAGAGATCAGGCAAGCAGTTTAGTTAGTGGATAGCGTGTGTAGTCAGTGTAGTACAGTGCCTTGAAAAAGTATTCATACCCCTTGACATTTTCCACATTTTGTCATGTTACAACCAAAAACATACATTTATATTATTGGGATTTTATGTGATAGGCCAACACAAAGTTGCACATAATTGTGAAGTGGAAGGAACATGATAAATGGTTTTCAATATTTTTTACAAATAAATATCTGAAAAGTGGGGCATGTGTTTGTATTCAGCCCCCTTTACTCTGATACCCCTAACTAAAATTTAGTGGAAACAATTGCCTTCAGAAGTCACCAAATTAGTAAATAGCATCCACCTGTGTGTAATTTAATCTCAGGGTAAATGCAGCTGTTCTGTGAAGCCCTCAGAGGTTTGTTAGAGAACCTTAGTGAACAAACAGCATCATAAAGGCCAAGGAACACACCAGACAGGTCAGGGATACATTTGTGGAGAAGTTTTAAGCAGGGTTAGGTTATAAAAAAAATATCCCAAGCTTTGAACATCTCATGGAGCGCTGTTCACATAACTGCAAACCTACCAAGACATGGCCGCCCCCCTAAACTGACAGCCTGGGCAAGGAGAGCATTAATCATAGAAGCAGCCAAGAGGCCCATGGTAACTCTGGAGGAGCTGCAGAGATCCACAGCTCAGGTGGGAGAATCTGTCCACAGGACAACTATTAGTCGTGCACTCCACATATCTGGCCTTTATGGAAGAGTGCCAAGAAGAAATCCATTGTTGAAAGAAAGCCATAAGAAGTCCCGTTTTCAGTTTGCGAGAAGAGATGTGGAGGACACAGCAAACATGTGGAAGAAGGTGCTCTGGTTATATGAGACCAAAATGTAACTTTTTGGCCTAAAAGAAAAACGCTGAGTGTGGCCAAAAACTAACACTGCACATCACCCTGAACACAACATCCCCACCATGAAACATGGTGGTGACAGCATCATGGTGTTGGGATGCTTTTCTTCAGCATTGACAGGGAGGCTGGTCAGAGTTGATGGGAAGATGGATGGAGCCAAATACAGTCAAAATCTTAGAAGAAAACCTGTTAGAGTCGGCAAAAGACTTGAGACTGGGGTGATGGTTCACCTTCCAACAGGACAACAACCCTAAACATACAGCCAGAGCTACATTGGAAATGTTTAGATCAAAGCATATTCATGTGTTAGAATGGTCCAGTCAGAGTACACACCTAAATCCAATTGAGAATCTGTGGTAAGACTTGAAAATTGCTGTTCACAAATGCTCTCCATCTAATCTTACACAGCTTGAGCTATTTTGCAAAGAAGAATGGGCAAAAGTCTCACTCTCTTGATGTGCAAAGCTGGTAGAGACATCCCCAAAAAGACTTGCAGCTGTAATTGCAGTGGAAGGTGATTCTACAAAGAACTGACACTTTGCTACAATGTAATGTAGTGAGTGTACAGCTTGTATAACAGTGTAAATTTGCTGTCCTCTCAAAATAATCAACACACAGCCATTAATGTCTAAATCACTGGCAACAAAAGTGAGTACACCCCTAAGTGAAAATGTCCAAATTGGGCCCAGTTAATAATTTTCCCTCCCCAGTATCATGTGACTCATTAGTGTTACAAGGTCTCAGGTGTGAATGGGGGACCGGGTGTGTTAAATGTGTGTTATCGCTCTCACTCTCTCATACTGGTCACTGGAAGTTCAACAAGGTACCTCATGGCAAAGAACTCTCTGAAAAAATAATTGTTGCTCTACATAAAGATGGCCTAGGCTATAAGAAGATTGCCAAGGCCCTGAAACTGAGCTGCAACATAGTGGCCAAGACCATACAGTGGTTTAAGAGTACAGGTTCCGTTCAGACCAAGCCTCGCTATGGTCCACCAAAGACGTTGAGTGCATGTGTTTAGCGTGGGAAATGGATGTATGAGTGCTGCCAGGCATTGCTGAAGAGGTTGAAGGGTGGGGGGGGGGGGTCAGCTCTTCAGTGCTCAGATCATACGCTGCACACTGCATCAAATTGGTCTGCATGGCTGTCATGCCAGAAGGATGCGTCTTCTAAAGATGATGCACAAGAAAGCCAGCAAACAGTTTGCTGAAGACAAGCAGTATAAGGACATGGATTACTAGAACCATGTCCTGAGGTCTGATGAGACCAAGTTAATAAATAATACAGTTCATTGAGGAAACCATGAATGCCAATATTTACTATGACATACTGAAGCAGAGCATGATCCCCTCCCTTCGGAGACTGGGCCGCAGGGCAGTATTCCAACATGATGTGACCCCAAACACACCTCCAAGACGACCACTACCTTGTTAAAGAAGCTGAGGGTAAAGGTGATAGACTGGTAAATATTTTCCAGCACTGCCTTAACCCTCTTGGGCATGGAGTTCACCAGAGCTTCACACCTTGCCACTGGAATCCTCTTCCACTCCTCCATGATGACATCACGGAGCTGGTGGTTGTTAGAGATCTTGCTCTCCTCCATCTTCCATTTGAGGATGCCCCACAGATGCTCAATAGCGTTTAGGTCCGGAGACAGCTATTCTGACGTGTGTGCTGCGCTCGCAGGGCCGTGCTATAGACTATACAGACCCAGGAATTCCTTTGATGCAATGTTTTTACTGCTGAAATGTGAGTGCTCTACTGATCTTTTTACTGCATATAATTAAACTATCAAACGGAATTACGCTATTGCCTTGTGCATATTGTTTTATGTTTTCCGGTGGGACCTGTGAATAACATTCATCTTAAGTGGAGGAAGCTGCTGGGATCCCCTCTGACCTAACCCAGGGAGTTTTACACATCCCTAAAAGCTGTTTTGGCTATTCCATTAGTTTGGAAGCCAAATCCTTCTGGTAAGAGTCCTGATTATCTGGAGGTGGAGGTGCTTAGTGTTCACACTACAGATGAACTTTGCATTTAACCCTTTCACATCGGGTGCCCTTCTGGAAGATTGTCTCCTCTTGTATTTTTCCTTTCACTGGATTTGAACTCATTTTTATTGGGACTTTTATTATATAACATATGTATTCACTAGGATGTTATATGGTTAGCAATACATGAAGCGCCGCTATTTTATACGATTTGAGAGTCCATCACCATTACCCTCAGCTTTTTTAACAAGGTAGTGGTTGTCTTGGAGGTGTGTTTGGGGTTATTATGTTGAAATACTGCCCTGTGGCCCAGATCCTCAGAGAGTTCTTTGCCATGAGGTGCCATGTTGAACTTCCAGTTACCAGTATGAGAGAGTGAGGTGATAACACCAAATTTACCACACCTGCTCCCAATTCACACCTGAGACCTTGTAACACTAACGAGTCGCATGACACTGGGGAGAGAAAATGGATAATTGTTGACAGCAGTTTAGACATTAATGGCTGTGTTTTTGAGCTATTTTGAGGGGACAGTAAATTTACACTGTTATACAAGCTGCACAATCACTACTCTACATTGTAGCAAAGTGTCATTTTTTCAATGTTGTCACATGAAAAGATATAATAAAATATTTACAAAAATGTGAGGGGTGTACTCACTTTTGTCAGATACTGCACCTGCTCTGTGCAATGATATTGCGCAGAGCAACCCCAATCCTCCTCTTCAGGGGTCCCCTGTTGGCACTCGTCTCCTTCTCTTCTTCTTGCACCTCCCATAGAAAACTTCCTATAGTGGTGCACCTGTGGGCTAACTCTCGATCTGGGCTGTGAGAATCTATTGATACACACAGCACGGCTTGGTCCCGCCACCCCTGCTTGCTTTTCACAGAATGTGTTTGACAGCAAGAGGAGCCAGTGGCTCCCACTGCTCTCTCTAAGCCTGTGAGAGGGGAGAGAAAGAACCAGCACTGCTGCAGATTGGCTCAGCTCTGGTATTTGGGGGTGAGGGGGGAGAAGCAACTAGTGGAAGGTTTTTTTTTTTATCTTAATACAGGTAATTCATTCTGGCTTTAGAATCACTTTAAGTTAAGCCTTTTTACTCTGAGGCAGCAAATAAATGAATATCCCTTTGCCAGTGAGTCCATGCATTATCAAGGGAAGATGATTGTGTGTGTCCTATAGGATGAAGTGTTAAAAGATTAATGTTATGGCATTTTATAGCTGCTCATTTATTGGTAGTGTTTGGAGAGAGTCTCTAAACCATTTTGCTAAGAGGCCGCACAACAAAGTCTAAAATAATAAACTTTCAGAAGTTATCACATTTGCAGAGTTTGCTAGATATGATTAGCAGTTGACTTGCTCCCTGGAGCTTCTTTATAAGAGTATTAGTAATGTGCAGGAACCAATCTTATTTTAATTTATCATGCATTTAAAACAGATAGGCTTATAAAAGATGAATAGTGACTTTATAGTTTATATTAATGGACAATTGGTTTCTAATGGGAAGGACTTTTAGAGGTGTAAACATGTAGAGTGTCATTCAAATATGAAAAGTAAAGAGGGCCTGCAACCTTTAAGTTTCCTTTCTGGTGCTTTTGCTGAGAAAATGGTTCTCAAATGTCTTTGAATTTCATAATGCTCTAAATGAATTTAAGAGTGCATAGTGAATGACAGATCTAAACTCCCCCACTGTGTTCTGTCTTTCCTTTTCTTCTCTATCTTCCCTGTTCAGTTCTGGCAATAACTAGGAGGCCTCATCCAGGTATAAATTGTGCTGGCTCTATGGGGATTATGTACATGCACAAGACTCCAAGCATTCATAAAGTTAGATCAATAACTGTTCCAAATGGTTTCTTTCAGGATCATTGTTGCTGTTGCATGGAAAAAAATACAGACAGCAGTAATTAATTGTTTTGTTTCTGTATAGAAGTGCTTTGCAAATGGGTTTTATAATAGTGACATTTTAGCTTACAGTTTGGGTCCACTGGAAGGATAAATTCAGACAAACGGTGGTGCTAAACTGAACTTCACAGTATGAATTTTCAGTGTTGAGTTGATGAAGCTAATATCAGCCCAGCATTGCTTTCTATGATGATAGCTCCCACTAACCTCCCACATACAGCAATTTTTTGGAGTAAACTGCTGGGCTCATATAATGAGAGAAAGTGATTCATACAGAAAACTATGTTGGACTGAGTCAGCAGCTTAGAAAAAAACTCACAACATATAGAAACAATTGTAAGCCCTTACCAACCTGTGCTCTGTCTATGCAAGCAAAAAACAAGTTCATATTAACCTTCCTCTGCCCAGCAGCACAAGCCTACTTTGCTTCACCCCCCTGCTGCTCCATTCAGCTGCTGGGACCAGAGGAAGTCACCATGTGGAAGCTCTGAGTCACTCGAGTCTGGGCAAAAAAAAGGCTATGGTAACTAGAAAGAGATTTGTAAAGAGCATTAACACTTTAAGCCCCGATTCACATAGGTGCGATGCAGAAACCCTACTGAATCCACTGCACATCGCACCTGACTCGCACTGCAGTTCACACTGCCCTATGCAAACTGAAGGGAGGTGTCAATACATTGTTATCGACACCCCCTTTTCAGCTCACATATCGCATGCGATCTGCAAACTCTCACAAGAATCGGATCCGATTCTGGTGTGGACCAAAAAAAGGGTCCTGTGTGAGTTTGGTCCGAATGTGATCCAATATCAGCCATACAGTCCGTATGGCTGAAATCGCATTGCACGGACATTGCATATGATTTGCACTGCAGTGCGGTGCAAATTATATGCGATATTGCAGAGCGCACATGTGTGAACCAGGGCTAAACGTACCCAGGCGCAAAAAAGGGGAGCACTGGTGCAACTGACACAAAAAAAAAAAAAAATGCAATGGGCAAGGAATGATAAAAGAATGAAAGGGGTCTTTTTCGTCCTTAAAAAAAGTCCATCAAAAACACAGTGGCATGAAGTTCACATTTTGGCAGCATCAGAAGTCTATCTTCCAAATAGGATTTGGGGAGGCTCCCACCAGCAAACTACGTATAAACAGAAAAAATAAGGAGAGAAAAGTGCCACTATCTAAGTGTAGCATTTATTAAAACATATTGGTTAAATAAAAAACAATAAATATGCACTCAAGTTTAAAATACATTAAAAAGCATATCAATAAGTCTCTAGCAGGTGGCAACCTTCCAGGTGGTCAATGGTGAGCATGACCCTTCAAGAGGATGTGATGTAAGGTGCTTGGAACCAGGAAGTTGACCAGGGGAACACCAGGAAGAGCCAGCAGAAGCAGCAGACTAAGTGTGTATTACATTAATATAAACCACTGTGGATAGCAGGGAAGACTTCCCTAATGGAATATTCTCTAAAGCATAATCTGTAAAGTCCGGTGAGACGAAAAAGCTAAGGGAAATTTTCACATCTATTTTTGCATTGGTTTCCCTATTCTTTGTTAAAGCAAAATCTATTCTTACTACTTTGGTGATCATTAAGCTCTTACCAGTGTAGGGCAGAGAGGGTTAGAGCCTCAGAGTCTAAAGCCTGAGGAGGGCACATTTCAGGTGGGTTTCAACAGGCCGGTGTGGTTTGTGCTGTAGATGGGGAGCCATCAGGGGCTCAGCATATGATCTATCAGAAGATGGTTAGATTCAAACCAGATGCTTGTTTTGTTGATGGTGGTAAAATATTGGTGAGGCTTATGAAGTCTTGCTGGGAGGGGGAGCTTATGATGTTCTTTCGAGAGTAGATATAAAATATACTGACAAATGTTTCTCAACCTTTTTTTCAGTCAAGGCATCTTTGTTAAACGATGCACTAATAAATTAATAGTTTTATATAAAGCAGCAATATCTACACATGTAGGACACCCAACAGGATTTATTCTTCCAAAAAAAATGTACCTTTGCATACTGGTACTGACTAATATTGCAATGTTTCTCTCACTCACTCTAATTTTTAACGTTTTCGCTAATGTGACCCCAGTGCTGACAAAGAGGGGCAGACAAGAATGTTCTGCAGGGGTCCGATGTCCTTGTCAACTGAAGAGGCCATTGGTTGTCAGGATGCCAGTGGCTGGAAGGTTGTGCTGGTGCGCAATGAAAGCCTGCTACTTTGTGTAACTAAAAGGCAGGCTTCATCCACCGCTGGCTTGTATAAAATGTTTGGATAGTTATTAGCTATTTTGTCAAGGTACCCCTAAAGAAACTTGAGGTACCCTAGTTGAAAAAGGCTGGGCAGCACCTGTAGCAAAAAGTGAGTAAAGGATTCCCACATTTTAGCCACATCCACCTTTTGTGCTACCTCTTTTCCATACATTGCTGCTCTGTTAGAAGTTCTGCCTTTGCTGGCCTTAAATTCCCCTGCAATCTACTGTGTCTCTCAATGCTGCAGTTAAGAACTTTACATTTTCTGGAATAGACTATGGCATAAATAAAGTTGAGTTTTTATCCCTTTTTTTTTTGCCACTATGTCTGTTGTCATTATGTGGATCATCAGAAACTGTAAATAAAGATGGTTTTCATCTTGCCTATGCCTTATTGTGCAGTTTCACAGAGGGGTTCAGGAACCTATTTTGCAAAGGCAAAAATGAGAATAAGTGAGAAATTTAAGTGAAAGTTCCTATTCCACTGCCAGAGGCATGAAGAGAAATTGTAGCCGAGTTCTGTACTGCTGAATAGCACGCTGGATGTGTCTGTGTCTGCTGGGAGGTCACAGCCTGTGTTCAGTGAGCAATGAACTGAGTCTAGCTGTTCAGGGAACACTGTACAAATATTTTCTTACAATAAAGGGAATATCAAAGACTTGCGGCAGGGATGGAGAATTTGGTGGTAGATGGGAGAAAACGATGCCCAGAGGATGTCAGGGCTCCATCTGCACGGCAGCTACAAGCCATGCAATTTATTGGCTCTTAAATATACAGCAATGAAGTTTCTTTGCTTTCACTGTTCTTCCAGAAAGGTAATACACTACACATGTTTGGGAGACTCCTGAGTTATGTCTACTATGGAAGCAATGATTTGTAAGGTACTGCTGGGCTGAACTGGATCACATAGGCAGCCAGTCTTAACCCAAATGGGATGTCAATCAAGCAGGTAAATGGATCAAATTCAACTATTTCTCAGACATAGGTAGTTTTGCTTTTATTTTTCTACAAATATTAACCCCATCTGGACAAAAGAAAAGTACTCTTATATAATAGCCAGTTTTGTGCATAGAAAGTCGAAAGGCAATGTCAATGAAGCACTTTTGGACTGTTATAAGCTGATAACTAGTACTAAGAATACTTAGGAATTAAGTAATCTTTCTCATGTACATTACGTGAATACATATAATAAGTATTTGCACATGATATCGATAGCATAATAAATTTTAAGTCTGTCTGCATTTTACACACACCAGATAAATATTTGTTCCTACATAAGCTTAAAGCATCTGTAAATTAAAGCTATGCTGCAGGGTATTTTTCACTCCCTACCCAACCCTCTCTCTAACTGATCCTGTTAGTAAAAAAGAAAAACAAAAACAAAAATCATCCCTTTAACTTACCTGAAGCCGTGATCATGCGACATTGCCAGTCCAAGTATTCTCTGCACTCCCTGCAGGGGTCCCCAAATGTCCATGTCACTGCCTTTGAGATATGAAACTGGCAACAATAGGGGACCTTGATGGGGGACTTAGGTAAGTATATCTACCTTCACCAGGTGGGGGTGGGGGGGGCTATTACTATGGGTCAGAAAGGGTGGAGGGAGGTACTGTGAAAAAAAGTTTTTACCCGGAGTGGGGCTCTAAAGAGTAGTCAATCATGGAATTCTATTATTAGGCTTATATAATATTTAAAAAAAACATCATGACTGTAAATAGGTATGGAAAATACATTTTAAGTTATTTTTAAAGTGGTCACATGACTGCAATTTCTTTAGGCTTAGTGCTGCATGATAAGGGGGTGTGGTAAAAACCACAGAACAGGGGGCGTGTCAACCTGTAAAATCAAAGGCTAACAACAGGGCTGCAGGTATGTTTTGTGTTGGCATGACTTCCTGTTCCCAGTTTATTAGAGAGCACACATGGCAACAGAACTATCTATGTGTACTATGTACTGCGTGTACTGTCTATGATATGTACCTGTTGTACCATGTACTTGTACATGTACTTGTATGAGAAAGTATCCTCTTCTTGCTAAAAGTCCCCTTTCTTTCCGATTAAAAAGTTACCACATTAAACAAGAGAGCACAATATGGTCAGTTCTCTAGCTATGCTGGGAACTCCGTGTGCTCTCCTGCAATGAGCAGACTTGTCCTGACATGCCCCCTCTGTACAGCCATTCACTGGGACACTCAGTGTGCTGTTGCTTCTCCTCCCCACAAGCTCTTATGCTACTGAGAACAGAGGGAATGTGATCACTTATAAAAAAGGGAAAAAAGGTATTTATCATTTTTTTAAATATCTATCATGACATTATGAAAGGCTAAGTGATTGATGGACGCTATGTTTCACCTCGCATGCGTTCATGTTCAAGAAACTAAGGTGGAATCCGGTCCGGGTTTTACCAGCCACCTTGGCAGGGTTGGTTCCAGACCAGATTTTGCGGTCCACTTGTCCACCACCATGTAGTATAAGGGAAACAGGTCTGGAGCAGATAATTGCTCTGGACTGGGACTCGGGATCCATCAAACCTGAGAGAGCTTGAACTAAAGTTTGCTTTATGACTGACACAAAAGGTTTGCATTGTCTTTGTTTTGTGGGTGACTGGGAAAAGCCCTTCACCGCTCAGTTAGGGAAACTGAAGATTTTTAGTAAGAGCCTGGATGGCAAGGATTTATTTTCTGTTCTGTTTGTTTTGTTTTTATGCAATCTTTTAAAATAAAACTGACTACAAGTCAGCTTTTAAGAAAACCTGCCATTTGGACTGCCTTTTCCCCAGGGAAGGTGATCCCCCTTGTGCTAACCCCCAACACTATACAAAAAGGTTTTGCCTTTCATTTCTATTTTAAACTGAATGGGTTGTTCTACAAAGTGGTCGTTTACAATCACTTTAAGTCAACCAAACATAGGAAGTGCTGTTAGAGGAGGATACTGGCAAGATCAGGCATTTTTTATCTATTCACAATGACACTAATCAGACTGTTTGGAATATCATATTTAAAGTGGAGGTCCACCGCCTGCTGCTGCTCCTTTAAAAATGAATAGTCAGAAGCTACACATACAGTAGCTGCTGACTTTTAGCTTGAGGACACTTACCTGTCCGGGAGTCCAGCAATGTCGGCACCACCCGCCGATCTTCGGATTGGCAGGACGAGTGCTGCCGCCGCCATGGAGGGTAAGGGAACCCAGGTGTGTAGCCATTCGGCTGCATGGCCGGGTCCCTACTGTGCATGTGCGAGCCGCCGCTGTGCTTCCCCATTGGCAGCGGCAGAGGAGGAGGAGGAAGCCTGACCAAAGACGGCCGCGGCCCTGGGCTCCTGGATGTTTGGAAAAGGACACCTGACAAAGACAGGTGTCCTCCCCCCCCCCCCCGAAAGGTGCCCAATGTGACACTTGAGGGGGGAAGGAATCCGACCAGTGGAAGTTCCACTTTTGGGTGGAACTCCACTTGAGACCCTGTTGCCAGACCATTCATTTCCACCCCTTTCCGTAAGAGTATATGTGCATTTAATGAATTTTATGATTTTTTAATGCATACGATCTTGCCTTGTGTAGATATGCAAAGTCTTAAGACCGCTACTGGGCACCACCATATTGAATTTGATCAAATGCAAACAAACAGGGTGCTGGATGTGTATTTTCTAAGAGTTATTGAAATTGTCAGTGGGCACACTGCTCCAATTCAGTAGCACTCCACAAACCAGGGGCCACCTCAGGAAGAAGAGAAAGGACCCAGAGTTCAGAATCCACACATACAATCAAATGAGAGCACCAAACAAAGGTTCAAGAGTCCAAACTTATTTATCGATTAAATGGATTTACAGTAGAGTAGAACCATGAATATATCTTCATTCCTACTGCTTGGTGCAGCCCTGATGAAGGGGGCTGTGTTTGTCCCCCTGAAACTCATTGGCTGTATTCTGCTATGAACTCATTTTATCAATAAAATTTCTTTGGCTCTTGGACCTTGTTTGTTGTTTTCATTGAATTACATGTATATTCAATTTGATGTCAGCAGCCCCAGCCAACTCAGAGCTGTCCCTCAAATGATATTCCATGTATTTCCCTTTTTTCCTTCCCCGACAACCTCATTAAAAGTTATGTAGGGAGGTGAAGGGAGAAAATGTTGGGCCAGCACATATAGTATGTGAACACCCACAGAAGAAGAAAAGGCTATGACGTGTGTGGAGGGAGTGGCATTGATTGCTAGAGAATTGACTCTTCGTGGAGTAGTCATATTTTCAAGCAAGTTCAAAGGAACATAGCAAGTAAATACAACATAATTTATGGAAAGAAAAAAAAAAGAAAAAAAACCACTGCTTGCAAGTAAGCATTTAAAATACTTGATATGTTCAGTGCTTTTACCTGCAAATTTCTGGGTTTTCTTTAACTATGACTGAGGAATGTAAAAGAAAAGCATTTTTTAGGTTTACATACACACTATCAATATTTTTACACAAAGCAACATGCCGGTCTTGGAATCTTCTGACACACAGGCATTTCTTTCTCTATGGTCACGCACTAGCTCAGGGGCAGTGACATTACTTACAGTGAGGCTGGAACAGTTCAGCTTTGGTGCCCCGCAATTAACATGAAGTCAGGGAGTTCAAGAATGCTCACTTCCAGAAGTTTCAAAGATATGTTTCATGTTTTATGACATATTCTATTCCAAGCTTACAATGACTTGCTATTTTGTTAGGAATCCTGTACTGAGGAAATATGGAGACTGCCATTACTAACCACTCATTCAATTGTTAAAGCAAATGTTTATTACCTGACTGTTATACTAATCCAAATACTCCAAATTATTGAGCTGGAAGATTTATGCCAGACTTCACTCTCACAATGTTTGCTACAAACTTCTTATGGGTCTGTCACTGAGAAATCATTGAAGACAGGGACAACCAGGCAACTAGCAATTTCAGACGCTAGCCTTCGTAAACCTATTGTATCTGAACAAGCTGCAGCAATATAATGCTGACACCAAGGAGTGCCTATACATCCATTAAGATCAGCGGTCTCCAAGCTTTTTAAACATAGGGACAGTTTATTGTCCTTCAGACATTAGGGGGGCTGGACTGTGGTCCCCCAGGAGTAGAAATTGCCCTGTTCACTGGGAGTAAACAATGCCTCTGGTCAGTAGGAGTGGGAAGAGTGCTTCATCGTTGGTGTCATTGGGAAGAATAGTGCTCCATTGTTGGTGTAATTTGGAGGAATAGTGCCACATAGTTGGTGTAATTGGGAGGAATAGTGCTCCATCGTTCGTGTGATTGGGAGGAAGAGTGCCCCGTTATTAGTGTCGTTGGGCAGAAGAGTGCCCCATCTTTGGTGTCATTGGGAGGAAGAGTGCCCCATTGTTGGTGTCATTTGGGAGGAATAGTGCCCCATAGTTAATGTTATTGGGAGGAATAGCGCCCCTTTGTTGGTGTTATTGGGAGGAATAGTGCCCCATTGCTGGTGTCAGTGGAAGGAATGGTTCCCCCAAGGGCTGGATAAAGGCAAGAAGAGGGCCACAGTTTGGAGACCACTGTTTTAGATGAACCTTCTAATAGCATAAGTGCAATAAAAATCCTGGCTGCAGATAAAGCTAGTTTTATTACTTTATATTATTGCTGAGAGCCCATCTGCGTGTTCCTATTGACCCATCACTATGAAGGGCTGCCTTAGTGGTAAATATAGATGTGTGGGATATTAGCTGAGTATTGAAATCATGCTTTGGAAGCTTCCTGGATATAGCAATACGTTTTACTCTTCATGGAGAATTACATAACGCGTCTTTACAGCATTACAGCATGATAACATGAACAGAAACTAAACAGGAACTTAATAACAAGTGAGTCCATATAACAGAGATAGACCATACATTCTGTTATTACATTACCACAGAGAATACACATTATAACCCTGCAGTGCCACCTGCTGGGTAGAAAGGTATAATGCATATATATAGTCAGTTTATATATGTGACTTTACATTACATGTTGTTTTTCTTCCAACACCCCTTCTCAACAGTATGTTATATTCAGCTTCTTTTTGAAATAAGTATGGTGTTCCTTCAACAAAGGTTTGGTGAGTATTGAATTTCAATAACACCTTGCTCTTGATTGTCCCTCAGCAGGTGATACTTGACGTCAATGTGTTTGGTCCTAGGATTGACCCTTTCTCATTGCATAAGCTTTGTCCACAAAAAGGTGACAAATCTATATCGCTTCTTGACAAGCGTATGCTGATGCAAGCATTTACTCTGCTTCAGTTGAAGATAGACCGACAGTTACTTGCTTTCGACTAGACCAACTTATGGTTCCTTCGCCATACTAGAAGATGAATCCACTGGATTTGCGGTCTGTGCAGTCCCCGGCCCAGTCAGCATCCACATATCCAACCAGTTTTGGATTTGATGTTGCTGGTAACCGTAACTTCAACTGAATTGTTGCTTTGAGGTACTGCATCACTCTTTTCACTGCATTCTGGTCACGCTGACAGGGAGCTCAGACTTTCCTTCATAGTGTGCCCACTGCTGCAGTTATGTCTGGTCTTGTCACAGTGGCAACATATAGCAGCTTACCGTTTGCTCTGCGATACATGTCATTGTTGGGTAGCAAGTTTGCTGCTTCATTGCTCTTTTGATAGCCTGGTTCCATGGTTTCATAGGAGTTTTCACTTTCTTTGCATCTTGCATATGGAATTGTTCCAAAATTTCAGAGATTTCCAGAGATTGGTTGAGAAGATAACTTCCATCCTCTTCTCTCTCTATTTGGATTCCCAGGTAGTAGCTAATGTTCCCTAGCTCTTTGATTTCAAACTTTTCTTTCAGCTTGTGAATAGAGTTGAGCGAACCCGGACTGTAAAGTTCAGGTCCGTACCGAACTTTGGGGTGTCCGGGACCCGGACCCGGACTTTTCAAAAAAAGTCCGGGTCCGGGGTTCTGGTAATTTTAATGAAAAATCTTAAAAATGCTGTAAAAAAGCCCAGGAAGGTCATAGAGGTCTGCAAAAGGAAGGAAAATGTGGGTAAGGGCGGGATAAGTGCCCTACAAAGAAATGGGGACAGGGAAATAACTTTAAATATTTAAAAAAAAATAAAAACATAAAAAATGCAAAAATGGAGATCATCTTCAAAATGGGTCTGAAAAGTATTCATTAACATTAGAGGCCATAGAACTGTTCTAAAATCATCTTCAAACAGTTTCCAAAAAGTATAAATAAGCCCGGAGTACCCATATCACTGTTCTGCAAAATGTGTGTATCACTTTAAATGAAACCGGGAATCAGTGCACATCTCTTCTGCACAATTATTTCAAGTCTGTGTGTCACTTTAAATCAAACCGTCAATCATTGCACATCTTTTATTTACACTTCTTTTTAAAGTCTGTGTCACTTTAAATGAAACCGTCAATCATTGCACATCTGCTATTCACACACATGTGTTTTGCACCAGAACAGATGTGCAAGCATTAGCGGCAATAAGAAAAGCGACAGACTAAAAAGAAGTGTTCTTCATCTTCACACTTCTTTTTAGTCTATGTCACTTTTCTTATTGCCGCTAATGCTTGCACATCTTTTATTCACACACAACATCTTTTCTTTGCCTAGAAAAGATGTTCTTCACACATTACATCTGTACTTCATACAACTTTTGTAGACGTTTGACGTTTGGTATACGTACGAGAAGAGATACGACATAAAAGTTTGTGTGATAGGTCTACAAAGTTCTCGTACACATACCAACGAGGGGCCAAAATCCATTTCACAAGATAAGATAAAGGTCTACATACTTCATGTCTACATTACACACTTCTTGTA
>BLSH010448804.1:28005-39537 GCA_018402905.1 Glandirana rugosa | reverse complement strand
GGGAGTACCTCATTAAGGAACTCAACAATCATTTATGGTTTTACACTGAATAAAATGCGTGTAAAAAAACCTCACTTTTACTCCCAATTAAACGGTTCACATTCAAAGACGGTAAGTAAGATTAACATGTTAACAATGAAATAGTTTATTTAGGTAAAGTACAACTTTTCTTTACGTAGAAAGACAGTTTATTTAACAGGACCGTTGTTACAACGTGTAAACTATTAGTTAAAACAAAATTGTTACGATATTATACTTTAGAGAAGTACAAAACATTTATAAAAAAAAAATTAGCCAGTTAAAGTGAAACGACGACAGGTACAGTGTTTTTATAACAAAATTGATTATCAAATGTGCAACATTGTTGCCAGGACAATTTATTTGACAGAAAGATGCATTTCTTTTCAACATGAAATGGATTTATTTGATAAAGTAACAATTGTACAATTAGAATGAATGGCAGAAACTTACACTTGGCAAATTAACCCTCATTTTCACTCCAAAAAAATGTGCGTAAAATAAGTCACATTTTGGTATTTACTAACAACTCAAGGAATTACTCCATGAGGGTTATTTTGAGAGTTGTTTTGTGTCTGAGCATGCTCAGTTGTGCTCAGTTGTGCTCTGTGCCTAGGTGTAAAGAGACGGGGTATTTATCTCTTCTCAGACTTTTTAAGATATTTCTGTGTAGAAATCACTTTTTCACACCGTTTAAAAGAAGATTATCTTTAAATAATATACTGCATATTTTAGCGCAATTTAGGTGATCATACCATGCTCCAAACATTATTTCCATGTACAATTCCCTTGCTTTTACCACGACTAGTTTTTTAGTCAGTCACTGCTGTTTGGGTGCTATAGTGAATTCGATTCTGCAACTATTTTCTCCCTCAGGGCTTTAGTGAATACCTTTTCTGACTAGATTTAGTCGTTTTCTAGGGATTTTAGTTGTTTGTGACCATTTGTTCCCCCATGGTGCTATAGTAAATAAACCCCTATATGTCAGCTTGTGGAGTGGTATCCCCTTTGTAGTCCAAGTGGATCTTCTGATTTCAGGCAGTTCAGCAGGATATGGTGGGAAACTTGATTTAGGCATTGTGAGTTCCACCTCTTGTTATGATTCCTGCACAGGTTCGCTTTGGTCGACCTTTTCTTCTGGTTTCCTTGGCATATTCACTTCACAGCTTTCAGGGATCAGTGTTTCTGGTGATGGGCTCTCATCAAAATAAGCACTATGGCTTATTGTCACTTTGTCAGTCTTTGGGTGTAGGATTCTGTAATCCTTAGTTTGCTTGATGTAGCCTATTAGAATGCCCTCTATGGCTCTATTCTCCAGCTTGAAACGCTTTTCACTTGGAATATAGGCATTTGCTTTACATCCAAACACTCTGATGTGCCCTATGCTAGGCTTTGATCCATTACACGTTGCGAATGGAGTATTTTAAAAGCTTTTGAGGGTAGTTTGTTCTGTAGGTAGGTTGCAGTAATCACTGCTTCCCCCATTACTTGTGAGGTAGCTTGGCATCCGACAACATGCACCTGGCCATTTCTATAAGAGTGTGATTTTTCCTTTCACATATTCCAGAGTCACTTCCTGCTCGGGACTGGTTTCTAAAGCGTTAATAAGAGCAGTATATGTCCCTGGAAGGCTGCAGAGGAGCAGGGCAACAATATGGTTATCTTTGATGTCCTCTCCAATGGCACGTAGCTGCACGATGATCTCTAGCATAGCTTTCACATGGTCACACATTTGATGGCCTTCTGCTAGTCTCATCCCATACAGTTTTCATAGCCAAAACAGCTTACGGTTGAGGATTGAACACTCATGCAGCTTTTGTAATGAAGTCCACATACCTTTGGCTATTTTCTCCGTTCTTATGTGGATACGCTGGTCATCTTCCACTACTAAGCTTATATTTGCATGTGCCTGCCTATCCTTTCTGTCCCAGTCCTCCGTCTCTCCATTTCTTGGTCTGTCTGAATTCAGCACTTGCCACAAGTCATCCTTATTCAAAAGCATTTCCAGTTTAAACTTCAATAGCTGGTAATTGGCATTGTTCAACTTTGCTATTGCAAACTTCACATCTGAAAACAAAGAACAAGGTGCGCCAAATCTGGGTGCAGTATGCCAGACAACAAATTTTATTAAAAAGAAGGCCAAGTGGGTACTCACATAAAGTGTATAAAAACAAGCAAGTAGACAAGGTTCTTGGAACAAGGTGCTGCGAGGCTCCTCATCAATGTGACATGAAGGACGTGTCCCTGTCCTGGGAACAGGGATCGATGAGACTGGCCGGCCCGCCGTCTGCAAACCATGGAGATGGTGTGGAGACAGCCATGGAACACACGGGTGCAATCGGCTTGTCCAATAGGGTGATGCGTTTCAATGCATCTGCGCATTTTCCTCAGGGTCTGAGCACACAAATATAGCAACCTGTTTTTTTCTGCCTGATAATGCAGACCCTTAGCCTGGCTGTAGAAAAGGTAGAAGAGGGGCTTTAAGGCATTGCTTCTTAACAGGGTTTGTGACTCAAAGGTTAAGAAGCCGATGAAAACTATGGACCTCCTCCCCAGAAATATTCACATAAAAATACATATATACAATATATATATATACTTTATTTTATTGAAATGTGATTGCCCCAGACACAAACAAAGTTTGAATAAAGTAAGGGACTCTACTATAAAAATAACAGTAAACACACTCCTTTTCATACAAAAATTAAATACAATCATCTTGTGCAAATTAAACAAAACTATTTTAATTTTGCTCACATCTACTACTACTAGAAAATGAGAATTTGCACTTGAACGATGATACAAATTTAAATGGTAAACATAGGCCTACAATTAGTCAAGAGACACTTAGTGATCAGTGCAATAAGCAGGGCCGGGGTGCATTTTCTTTCATTTCTTTCAATAGAAAACCAGTGATTGATTGGGGCAAGTTATATGTGTGTGTAGGAAGGGGTGGGTGCTGTATATTGAATGAAAATGTTATTTTGTATCTGATTCTTGCAGACCCGTTATTTTGTATCTGATTCTTGCAGACCCATGAAACCCTTTCAACTTACACAGACTTTGTAGATGGAAAAGAACATTGTGTCGATTTGTATTCAGATTGTGTATTTAACTGCTAAATACAATTTCTCATCAGCAGTAGTGACTGTTGTGATCACCTGGGTATATATAACCCTATGTGCCAACATCCCAGGAAATAAACATATAACCAAGAATTCCCCCTGGATTTGGGACTTTTAGGGCACAGATAATAATATCAACCATATATATAAAAAAATGCAGTTTATTACAAATGACAAAATACAAAGATTTTAAAATATTACAAGCATATAGCATGTATAGCCAAAGTTGTGATGGAGACAGCAGGGTTTGTAACAAGGCTGAGTTTTCTTGTAACTTTATGCAATTATTGTCAAATGGCCTGACATGTTTCAGGATACACAATTCCCTTCTTCAGGGGCATTCATTTGCAAGAGACAAGATATATGCTGAAAGATATATACACACACACATTAATGAATTATCTCAAGGAGGCACATACACTTCCATAGATGAAAAAGCTTGCAGTAATATATAGCCAAACATTTCTCCTGTAGTGTTGATACAGAATAAGATTACCTTGTTAGGCCATGCTCCACATCCTTCTGGGTAGATGTTAACCCCACAGGTAAACGCCACCGGGTAAGGGCTGGTGTATAAGACCAACCAGGATGGTATACCAGGTGGATGGGCGAGTACGCGCCCACTGCCCCACTGAACTCCCCGATCGAACCACCAGCGGCCGTGCGAAACAGTGAAGGCAACGGCAGTCTCCAGTGGACAGCTGCCTTAGGTGCCAATGAATCTATATGAGAGATTCATATAAAAATATTGTAATAACACACAAAATTAAATTAAAACATGCCAGATTTTTGACCATGGATATATATACTGCATACGGATTTTTTATAGTTCCTAACAAATAGCTAGACTATGACAATAGCGGCAGAAAGACCTAACAGCATATTAGGCTGATCTAGCTACAAAATATATAGAGACAATATCCCAAAGGTTTATTAGGCCCACTGTGAGCAAGCAACAAAGGCTTGCCAAGATTAGACTAAGGACAGCAAAATAGAAAAAAGCCGCATCGCTAAGCCAGCACATATAGACCAAAGTAACATGTCAAAAAACATCCCAATATCTCAGGAACAATGCCCTGGGAGTACGTATAAAGCAGTGCAATGAAGGCAAACAGCTATAAACATACCGTGCAGGTGAAATAGCAGAGGTCTGGCCGTGTCCGGGGTGGCGTGGTGCAATGAATGGCGTCTCCCTCACGTGTTAAATACCCGTGTTCGGGCCTGCTATAGAGACGTCAAGACTGACGTCAGTGGGAGCGCCCGGGAGAGAGGGGCGGAAACATCCCCACCAACCTGGATGCGTGCGCAGCCGCGTCACCACCGCCCACTGCAAACACCAGAGCCTCCCTGAATACTCCCACGACGAACACAAAACACCCGCGCAGAAAAGAATGCGCCCCCTACAGGACACACAAACAGAGGAGCAAAAAGATCCTCACATATCCGGGGGGGGCTAACCCCAAAAGGCAAAAAATCCACCATCCCGGTACGGCCCGATGCCATGGCCCAAAAGGAGTACCTAAGATGGGCGTGCGCGGCCCACCCCCCCACCCCACAGAAAAAGGGGGGGAAGCGGGTCCCGCACGTCCAAATCACCGACGCATCAAAGTGGTCAGGACCGGAGTCCGCCCCTAGAGGCGTCCAACCATCCCAGCCCAGCGGATGCTGCCTATCAGCAGTAGGGATGAGCCGAACACCACCAGAACATGCAAACAGACAAAAAGTTTGGGCTAACATTCGAACACTATTAAAGTCTATGGGACCTGAACATGAAAAATCAAAAGTGCTCATTTTAAAGGCTTATGTGCAATGTTATTGCCTTAAAAAGTGTATGGGGACCCAGGTCCTGCCCTAAGGGACATGTATCAATGAAAAAAAAAAGTTTTTAAATAAATAGTTTTTTCAGGAGCAGGGATTTTAATAATGCTTAAAGTGAAAAAAAAATCCTTAGTCTGTGTGTAAAAGGGTGCATCCCTGTGAGGTGTAGAACATAGCCAGAGAAAAATGACATTTCCATTGGAAAAATTGTCATTTAAAATTGCGACTGTAATGTGTTGCTGGTTCCCAAAAATATCCAAAAAAAAAAAAATTGCTGAAAAAAAAGTGTGTGGGTCCCCCCCCCCCAGTCCAAACCAGGCTCTTTGGGTCTGGTTTGGATATTAAGGGGAACCTGTGCCAAATGTTTAAAAAAATTGACGTGGGGGTCCCCCTAAAACCCAAACCAGACCCTTATCCGAGCATGCAGCCCTGGCCGGTTAGGATGGGGGGGTGAGCCCCCCTGAACCGTACCAGGCTACATGCCCTCAACATGGGGAGTATGGGTGCTTTGGGGGAGCCTCAAAGCACCTTGTCCCCATGTACGAAGGAGTCCCGAATTAAGCTGATTCTGGCTTCCACAGGGACTCCACACAGCGGCCAGAAGTGTCGGATCGGAGCTCTGGTCTCTGGGTGTTGTCGGTGCCAGAACACTGTAACCCCTTGCAGTTACTTTTGTTGGGCGCAGGAACGGGCCCTGCTGTTGTAAATTAATGTAACCACTTAACGCGAATCGCTGTTTATAAACGGTGGCTGCTTTAAGTGGAAGTATTGGGGTATAGTCTGCAGCTACAGGCTATACCCTGGTACCGTATTTTAGAGCAGGCGGCTGGCTATCCATTGATAACACTCGATCAGGCTCGGAAGCCGCTCGGTCGTTATACCAGGCAGCGGGGGACATCCCCCCTCCCGCCATGGTCCGCCGCTCTTCTCTGGGCTCCCGTCCCAACAGGAGACCGTAGCTCTGATCCGGCATGTCCGCCGGCTGTGTGGAGTCACTGTGGAAGCCGGAATAGGCTTTGATCTGGACTCCTTCTTAGATTTCTGGAAGCAATGTTGCAACGTCACTTCCGGTTTACTCAGCAGCTAACGGCGTCGGTTTTAAAAAAATGACAGTATTCAGAATCACCCTTTTAGGTGATCTGAATACTGTGAAGTGTAAAGAGCACCTGTCCTCCATAAAGAGTACCCGTCATGTTTACATTCCTTGTGATAGCAATAAAAGTGATCAGATTTTTTTTAAAGGAACAGTGTTGAAAGAAAAAAAAAGAAAAAAAAAAATTTAAAACGCCACCGTCCCCGCGAGCTCGTGAAGCAAAGAAAATGCAAATGTAAGTCGTGCCCGCATATCAAAATGGTGTTAAAACCACACCTGTGAGGTATCGCCGCGATCTCCAGAGTCTGAGCAATAATTCTAGCAAAAGATCTCCTCTGCATCTCTAACCTAGTAACCGTTAACATTTTTTAAAGCGTCACCTATGGAGATTTTTAAGTAACAGAGTTTGTCGCCATTCCGTGAGTGTGCGCAATTTTCAACCGTAACATGTATGGAATCTATTTACTCGGAGTAACATCCTCTTTCACAATATACAAAAAATTGGGCAAACTTTACTGTTGTCTTATTTTTTTTAACTCAAAAAAGTGTTTTTTTTTTCCAAAAAAAAAGTGATTGAAAGACCGCTGCGCAAATACCGTGTGACAAAAAGTATTGCAACGATCACCATTTTATTCTCTAGGGTGTTTGAAAAAAATATATATAATGTTTGAGGGTTCTAAGTAATTTTCTATAAAAAAAAAATAATTTTAACTTGTAAACAACAAATGTAAAAAAGGGCTCTGGGGGCTAAGGGGTTAAAAACTGTATATATTTTAAGACACCATGTCAAGTGTACTATATACCATACGTACACCCCCGAATACGCTGTGTGTGTGTATATATATACACACATTAGACTGTATATTATATATACAGTATATATTCTTGCACTGCCTGACTATATACAGATAGCCCTATCTATCATTTTTTTCTTTTGATCTATCTATCTATCTATCTATCTATCTATCTATCTATCTATCTATCTATCTATCTATCTTTATATCTATCTATCTTTTTTTTTACACAGTAAAAACACTGTCTAGCTAAACTGCCTGTATTCAGGAACCTAAGCTCACTATCTAACTCCGACCACCGCCGCCAACACAGCACATAGAGCAGCTGTACAAGCGGCTTTATATAGTGTGGGGCGTGGATTGAGGCTGCTGTGCAGTGATTGGCTAAAGGCACCCTGCCTTTACCCAATCAAAACTCTCACAGCAGGCCGCCCGCTGATTGGCCAAAGCATGCAGGTCATTTGCATGCTCTGGCCAATCAGCGGGCGGCACACCGGAGCCATTTGAATGCATTATGGGGCGCAAAACCCGAACATTCGAACATCTAATGTTCGAGTGGAACTCACGTTCGACTAGAACCGGGAGCCCGTCCTTAATCAGCAGTATATAGCAGTCTTGTGACTTCTATCAGTTCCTGCTTAACGCTGCTGCTTAAAGCTTGTACGAGGAGTTTTCATACTGCACTGAGCTGTCCTGTCAGGATCCAGGACTCCTGAACCTCTGTCTGGACAGGGCTGATTGGCCCTGTGCTGATCACATGCACCCTCCCAAGAAAAAAACCTCTCTAGCAATACACACCAAACTGAGCATGTGCAGCCTGACTCCAAAGGCTCTGTCTTATCTGGACTTGTTTTGGAGTCAGTGGAAGAAGGGGAGGATCTGTTCATACAGGGTCAAACAGCTGTTTTACACAATTGCAGGTTTCATGGTGAGTATAACAAGCATGTTTTACTGCATGATTTTACTGTTGTGGGTTTAGTAACATTTTAATGCACATTATTGTGCAAAATACTGCACATTAACGCACATGCTGTAATGCACATTGAGGGGGCCCTAAGGTTGCACTCCCACTGGCACTTTTAACTGGTTCCGAGCATGGTTCACCCCCTTGGGACAGTTGGGAATGGTTATGCATACTGAGTCCAGAAGCCACTTGGAAGTGTTGTCCCTGGGTGCGGTTCACTTGTGGCCTGGAACGGTTTTCTTCAGTGTGAGTGCAAACTGTGCCAGAGCACAGAAGTCTCCATAGAGGTCTAGAAGCACTTTCCTATAGTTCAGCGTGATTGTAGACCAGAAGGGAGAGGGGCAATCGATGTTTGGCAAGGTTCGGTTAAAGTGGTCCCAATGTGAGTGTGCCTTAAAAATGAGCTTCTTCAGGGATCTGGACTGGTGTAAATGATGGTGACTAGTGAAATTATTATATAAAAGGGATAGTAATTATGAATAAACAATAATATATCCATCAACTAAAAAAGTTATATGTGGCAGCCCTTGCATCTGTATTGGAACAATGGACATGTGGTGCATGCAATATGTCATTCACACAATAGCATCTTTGTATTCCAGGAAATCCATATTCCTCTTTTGTTACAATAGAAATACTCAGTGCGTAACAAAAGACCTTTTTTGGTGTGTTTGGCACAATAACAACATTGTATAAATAAGAAGCCCACTGCAGCTTTTGTGTTAAAAAATGTAACACTGCAGAAGAATGTGTGTTCTAGGGTGGCTACCAGCATTTTTGTACAATTTACAGGGTCATCTTGTTGTCTGGGCATGTTTTAAATGCATATGATGTCACTGCTGGGGGACTTTACGGCACTGAATCATGTTTGTCAGGAATGTACAGATTTTATCATAGGCCACTTTTTTTTTGAAACACAAAGCCCATAGAAATATTTCTAGGACAAGAAACACACAGGACAAGAAAAGTGTTACTGTCTGAAATGTCAATACAAAGTCATTAACATGAACAAAAAAACATTGAAGGGGGAAGCAAAAGTGATGTGAGCAACAAGATTTAACAAGAGATTATTTTCAAAATAATTCACACCAAAACACAGGGGATGCATTGTGAAGCTTACATTTGTACTGAAAGGAAAGGGATTGTTAGTTGAGGAAAAACTTGAGGAGACTCTGCAATAAAGTTATATTATACTATACCTTTAGAAAACGACCATTTTACTACAATTATTATGTTCAGCCCAGGACAAATGATGGCTCTTATATTCTGCAATCAATTTCTCTGCTTATGCTGACTCAAAACATTTTGACTAATGTTCACAACAGAAATATAAAATATAAAATTGAGATTTTTCAATAGCTTGTTTGCAAAAGGAACTTTACTAAGGCATTCCATTTTTCTTTTTTTGTATTCATTCCTAACCACTTGCCTACTGGACACTTAAACCCCCTCCCTAACCAGACCAATTTTCAGCTTTTGATGCTCTCACATTTTGAATGACAATTACTCAGTCATGCAACACTGTACCCATATAATTTTTTTGTCCCTTTTTCACACAAATAGAGCTTTCTTTTGGTGGTGTTTGATCACCCCTGGGTTTTTTATTTTTTGCACTATAAATGAAAAAAAGAGAAACTTTTGTAAAAAATGCATTTTCTTTGTTTCTGTTGTATCATTTTACAAATTAGTAATTTTTCTTCATAAATTTTGGGCAATATTTATCCTGATACATATCTTTGGTAAAAATAACCCAAATCAGTGTATATTATTTTGTCTTTGTGAAGGTTATAGAGTCTACAAGCTATGGTGCCAATCCTTGAAAATTGATCACACTTGATGTACTGATGGTCTATCTCATTTCTTGAGACCCTAACAAGCCAGGACAGTACAAATCCCCCTCAAATGACTTATTAAAAAGTAGACATTCCAAGGTATTTAGTAAGAGGCATGGGGAGTCTTCTGAAGTTGTAATTGTGTCCCACAATTCTTTGCAAAATGAAGATTTTTTTTCTCTTTTTTTTCACAAAATTGTCATATTAATGGGTTATTTCTCTCACACAGCATATATATACACACCACATATTACACCCCAAAACACATTCTGCTACTCCTCCTGAGTATGGTGATACCACATGTGTGAGACCTTTCCACAGCCTGGCCAAATACAGAGGTCCAACATGAAGGGAGCCCCATCAGGCGTTCTAGGGACATAAATTACACATATAATTTCTAGACTACCTCTTACATTTTTGAAGGTCCTGGAGAACCAGGATGGTGGAAATGTCTAAAAAAATTACCCCATTTTGGAATGTAAACACCCCAATCTTTAATCTAATATATAACCTATGAGGCATAATGAGTCTTTTGAACATGTCATTTTTTTCCCACAAGTTTTTGGAAAATGTGGGAAGAAAATGAAAACACATTTTTTTTACACATAGTTGTCCATTTATAATATATTTTCAACACATAGCATGTATATAGAAAAAATACACCCTCAAAATATATTCTGCTACTCCTCCTAAGTTTGGTGATACCACATGTGTGAGACTTTTTCACAACCTGGCCACATACAGAGGCCCAACATGCAGGGAGCACCATCAGGTGTTCTAAGGGCATACATTTCAAATCTAATTTGAATACCTATTACACTTTTGTGAGGCACTGATGGGCACTGTAGTGGCACTGATGGGCACTTTAGTGGCATAGATTTGGCACGGATGAGCACTCATGTAGCATGGATGTAGCACGGATGAGCACTGATGTAGCATGGATGAGAACTGATGTGGCATGGATGTGGCACAGATAAGTACTGATGTGGCACAGATGAGCACTGATGTGGCATGGATGAGTACTGATTTGGCATGGATGTGGCACGGATGAGCACTGATGGGGCATGGATGTGGCACAGATGATCACTGATGTGGCATGGATGATCACTGATAAGGCACGGATGATCACTGATATGGCATGGATGATCAATGATGTGGCATGGATGTGGCACAGATGATCACTGATGTGGCATGGATGTGGCATGGATAATCACTGATGTGGCATGGATGTGGCAAGGATGATCACTGATGTGGCATGGATGAGCATGAATGTGTCATGGATGGGGATGGGTGAGCACGAATGAGCCATGAATGTGGATGGATGAGCCATGGATGGAGCACGGATGAGCCATGGATGGAGCATGGATGGATGGATAAGCCATGGATAAAGTACCCATGGAGCGAGCACAGATAGAGCACACATGGAGCATGGACGGATGGATGAGCCATGGGTGGAGCATGCATGGAGCATGGATGGAACATGGATGGATGGATGAGCTATGAATGGAGCATGCATGGAGCATGGATGGATGGATAAGCCATGGATGGAGCATGGATGTATGGATGAGCCATGGCTGGGCACAGATCAGCACTGTGGGAACTTCAGATCCAGCCCACAGCACTGCTGCACCCGGCTCCCCCCTCTCCTCACACGCTGTACTGATTGGCACGAGAAGAGGGGAGGAGCCAGAACAGGACAAGCTCCAGTTTGCTTACAAGTGATCACACCATCATTGCACGGCATGATCATGTGGTAAAGGGCTGCTGTCATTGTAATTCCTTACAGGCACCGGTAACCTAGAGGGTCTTAGCCGCACAGTGTCTAGCCCCATTTCCCGGTTACTGTCGTCGGGAAATGGTGTACTAGTACGGCACGTTACTACCACAC
>BLSH010448804.1:10470-25526 GCA_018402905.1 Glandirana rugosa | reverse complement strand
TTTTTTTGGGGTCACCACTTATTTATAATGGTTTTCTTTCGAGATAAACACATTTTTTTACTATTGTGAAAACAAACTCATCTCACAACGTCCTGACTCATTAACAATAAGTTTCACACTCTCATGACTTTCGACTTTTAACCAGACCCGTCCTTCCCCCACTTTCACGGGACATAACTTTACCAATTCCCCTGGGATGCTGTTTTAATTCTTTTTTTACAGGGAAACCCAGACCATATCTAAAATTTCACCTACATTTGCACTAAGTACTTTAAACTCAACCCGTGTATATAAACGTCACAAAAGAATAGACAGAAGTTTAGTGATTTAGGGCACCGAAAGAGGACGAGACAGGAAGACAATAGTCGTACTATTGAAGACTGTTCAAGAGGTAGTTGACTCCATTTTGGTCCGACTTTAAACACAGCCCCTCCAACGATATTTATATAATCGTCTGTCGATTTGATAAGTGTCCTGTCGCAAATTTCATGAATCACGTTTACATCCACTTTAAAATCTATACCAGACCCAAAGGGACATTTTTTTCTTAATTTTGTCGTAGGGTCCCCTTAACCATTTCAATACAGGGCACTTTCACCCCCTTCCTGCCCAGACCAATTTTCAGCTTTCAGTACTCTCACACTTTGAATAACAATTACTCAGTCCTGCAACACTCTACTCAAACAAAAGTGTTATCATTTTTTTACACAAATAGAGCTTTCTTTTGGTAATATTTATTCACCACTGGGGTTTTTTTTTTTTGTGATATAAGTAAAAAAGAGTGAAAAATTTTGGAAAAAAACAAACACTTTTTTTATTTTCTATTATAACATTTTGCAAATAAGTCATTTTGTCCATAAATTTGGGCCAAAATGTATACTGCTATATCTCTTTGGTAAAAATAACCTACATTAGTGGATTTTATTTAGTCTGTCTGAAAGTTATAGGGGTTGATTTACTAAAGCTTGAAAGTGCAAAATTTGATGCAGCTCCACACAGAAACCAATCAGCTTCAAGGTTTTATTTTCAAAGCTTGATTGAACAAGCTGAGGTTAGAATCTGATGGGCTAGCATGCACAGCTGCACCATTTTTTGCACTCTCCAGCTTTAGTAAATCAACCACATAGAGTCTACAAGCTATGGTGCAAATCATAGAAAATTGATCACACCTGAAGTACAGATGGCCTATTTCATTTATTGAGGCCCTGAAATGTCAGGAAAGTACAAATACCCCAAATTACCCCTTTTTGGAAAGTAGACAGTCCAAGGTATTTAGTAAGAGGCATGGTGAGTTTTTTAAAGTTGTAACTTTTTCCCACAATTATTTGGAAAATTAAGAAATAATTGTTCTTCTTTTATACAAAATTGTCATAATAGCACGTGATTTCTCACACACAGCATGTGCATGCTGCCAATTACACCCCAAAATACATTCTACTACTCCTCCCTGGCGATACCACATGTGTGAGACTTTTTCACACACTGGCCACATAGAGAGGCATAACATGCAGGGAGCACCATCAGGCATTCTAGGAGCATAAATAACACATCTAATTTCATTCCTATCTATCACATCTTTGAAGGTCCTGGAGCACCAGGACAGTGGAATTACCCACAAAATTACCCAATTTTGAAAAAAAAAAAACACCAACGTATATTCTATGAGACATGGACTGCAGATAGGTACTCGGGTACTCTGATGGGCTGCAGATGGGCACTCGGGTAGTCTAATGGTCTGGAAACAGGTACTCGGGTACTCTGATGGGCTGCAGATAGGTACTCGGGTAGTCTAATGGGCTGGAAACAGGTACTCAGATACTCTGATGGGCAGCAGGAGGGAGGAAGTGTTCCTGCTGGCGTCATTTTACAATGCACTGGTAGGGAAGTGGTTAAAATCCATACCAGACCCAAAGAGTCCCCCTACAATGTTTTTTCCACTATTTTTCTAAATTTACATACAGGTGCAGAAAAATTAGTCTTGGGTGTTGGTGGGTCCAGAACATTACAAACCCTCGTAACTCTTGCTGGGCATAGAGACGGGCCCTGCTGTTAAAAATGAGAAAAAAAATTAAATTACTGTACATGCACCTATCAAACAGTGTACCCCGTCTGCAGAGGATTCACAATGTCCGTGACCCCCACTTTTCATTCTAGACACAGAGGCTGCTTGCCCCCTTTTAGAGGCCTGTGAGACTCTGCCTGATCTTTCGGACATGATGAGGATTTCTTGGGGGGATTTTTATAACTTTTTATTATAGAGTGTGGGATGGAAATATGGTGCTTGGGTGCAGTACTTTTGTGCTTGGTGCACTATAAACCGTTTTATCATTGTTTTTTATTTTTTCAGGGGGATTTTTATAACTTTTTATTATAGCATATTGGATGGAAATATGGTACTTGGGTGCAATTCTTTTGTGCTTGATGCACTATAAACTGTTCAAGGGATGGTTCACACTGCTCCAATCTCAGAGATCAGATGTGATTCTCACTGCTCTGCAGTGTGAGTCACATGCGTTCTCTATGCGATGCAAATTCAACCATAGAGGTTGTATGGTTGAATTTGCATCGCAATCGGAGCAAGCTCTCACAGGACCCTTTTTTTTTTGCAGGGTCCGAATAGGATCACATGGTGGTTCACACCATGCGATCCGATTCCTGTGTGAGTTTGCAGTGCGATATGCAAACTGATTTGGGGGTGTCATTAGCTTTCTAATGACACTCCCCACAGTTCGCATAGTTCAGTGTGAACTGCCGCCGGGAGACAAGCGATGCAGGAATCTGCAGTGTATTCGCAGGGTTCCCTCATCGCTGCAGTGTGAACCGGCCCTTATTACAGTTTTTTTTGGGGGGGGTTTATAACTTTATTATAGAGTGAGGTATGGAAATATGGTGCTTGGCTACAATACTTTTGTGCTTGGTGCACTATAAACCGTTTTATTATAGTTTTTTTTATAAAGAAAATAAGGGTGCAACAATTGTGCAGAATTTTATTTTACTGCTGCTGCTGCTGCAAAAAAAAACTAAAATAAAATAAATGTAAAATAATTAAGAAAGGCCAAAAAAACAAACAGCGGCGGTGACGAAGAAGGAAGACCATCTGCAACTCAGAAGGAACAGCAACTATGGAGAATTTTTTTTTTGCTGCTAATGGAAAAAAAAAAACCCAAGAAAGTAAAAAAAAATCCCACTGCTGACGCAGAAAGAGGAACACCTGCGACACAGAAGGGGGGCAGCAATTATGCCCTAAATATTCTTAGTGGGGCTGCGCTGGCAAAAAAAAAAAAATTGAAAAAAAAGTATACCTCCGCTGCGCTAATGCAGAAGGAATAACACCTGCAACACAGAAGGGGGAGTACTAATAATGCAGCAACAGAACTGAATACTGCAAAAAAAAAAAAAAAAAGAAAAAAAAAGAATTAATGAAAAAAATTGGGATCAGTGGTGACACAGAAGTGTTGTGCACATCAACACTTCAGTAACACTGCAACACTGTTATTCACACTACACTACACTGTATTATATATAACGCACTACAATGTATTTGTAAGAGAAGTCCAGTAAACAGACGCGGGGTGACGCACTTGCGCGAGCACACCAGCGTGTCCACAAGAAGAAATATACATTTGCACAGGCGTGCGCATGCACGTGCAGACACTGGCGCTAAGCGGCATATCCAAGCAATGACATGAACACATTGCTGAGTGGTCTTTCAGCTTGTTCCCGTTTGCCTGTGCCCTGACCTGTTTCCTGCCTACCTGTGTTTGACCCGGCTTTACCTGAACTCTTCTCTGGACTTCCGCCTGCCTACCTGTGACCTCGTCTTGTGTTTGACTCTGATCCCATCTCATGCTCCTGTACCTTGATGCCCCGACTTGTACCCTGTTCCTGCTTCATCCTCACATTCCTGTACCTGCATTGCCTGGCTGTTGATGACCCCCTGGCTTATGTTCCAGCTACGTTCCTGCTTACTGGTTCTACATCACAGAGTTCCAGTTCCAGCCACCGGCCTGGTGATCCATGGCCATCGGGTCCCTGACAAGCCTCAACGGGTACCATCTGCTACACCAGCCCTCATGCCACTCTGTGTCCTACACTCCCTGTCATCTCTATCAGGGGCATTGGACAGGAGGTGCAAGAGAAGCCCTCTCTACAGATCGATCTCCACCAGGTACGTGACAGTACCACTCAGCCAAATGGCAGAGATCGAGAGAGGGGTTTCGCCTCTGGAGACGCTGTTCCAGAAACTTACATCCATTACTCAGATAGTCAGCACCCTGCAAGAATGCTATGTTCAGCTAGAGGGTCGCATCCAATCCATGGCTTCCACCTCAGTAACCTCTGCACTTGCTGCAACTCCTGGCCCCTCCACATCTGAATGGGCCTCATCCGCACTGGTTATACCACCACCGGAACCCCGGGTACCTGCCCCGGAGCGATTCTCAGGTGATCGGCACAAGTTAAGAACCCTTGTGAACTATACTTTGCCCTGCAACAAAGGACTTTCTCGCTTAAAACCACCAAGGTGGGTTTTGCCATCTCCCTGCTCCTCAAAGAACCGCAGTCTTGGGCTCATCATCTTCTGGAACAGAACAGTATGGTCCTGGACTCTATTGCATCATTTTTTGAAGCAATGGCTCAACTCTACGACGACCCCCAGTGATGTGCCACTGCTGAATCTACACTACAAACACTACAGCAAGATCACCGACCTGTTGAGGACTATGTTGCAGAATTCCGCCAGTGGACTTCTGATACGGGTTGGAATGATGCAGCCCTACAGCATCAATTCTGCCTTGCCTGTCTGAAGGCCTCAAAGACGAACTTGCTAGGGTGGGTGTTCCCGGTTCCCTTAATAACCTCATCTGTCTTCTATTCAGCTTGATCGCAGATTCAGGGAAAGGAGAACAGAAAGAACCAGCAGTACCAGACCTACTTGAATGATGCTCCAAGTACCATTAGCTCCTGCACCCCTCCATCTACCACTCTTTACACGAATCCCAGGGTAGAGCCCATTCAACTGGGGCTCTTGCGCTCTCCACTCACGAGTGAAGAAAGGCTGCAAAGATGCCGGAATAACTTGTGTATGTATTGTGGAAAAGTGGGACATTACATACTGTCCTGTAAGGCCTATCAAGTTAAAGTCTGCTACCCCCTACTTACCTGGCCAACTGCTCTGTGGGAAACAGATCCGTTCACATCACCTTGTCTCTGTCACTTCAGACCCTCAGCAAGAACATTCAAGTGCCTGCTATTATTGATTCCAGAGCTTGCAGCTGCTTCTTAGATAAAGACTTTGCTCAGCATCACCAGATTCCTTTACAGGGAAAGACTCGCCAGTTATCTATCCATCTGGCTGATGGATCCTGTCTCAGGCCCACAACTCAAAAGTAGGGATGGGCCAAACACACCCCAGTTCGTTTCGCACCAGAACATGCGAACAGACAAAAAATGTGTCCGAACATTCGAACACCGTTAAAGTCTATGGGACCCGAACATGAAAAATTAAAGTGCTCATTTTAAAGGCTTATTTACAAGTTATTGCCATAAAAAGTGTATGGGAATCTGGTTCGTTTTTTCAGGAGCAGTGATTTTAATAATGTTTAAAGTGAAAAAGGGCGCACCTCTGTGATGTTTAGAACAGTGCCACCACAAAATGACATTTTTAAAGGAAAAATTGTCCTTTAAAATCGCGGCTGTAATGTATTGCCGGCTCCCGGCAATACATTAAAAAAAAAAAACTGAAAAAATTTGCGTAGGGTCCCCCCCCCACCAGTACATACCAGGCCCTTCGGGTCTGGTATGGATTTTAAGGCGAACTCCACGCCAAAATTTTTTTTTAAAAATTGACGTGGGGTCCCTCCTAAAATCCATACCAAATAGACAAACCCTCTTGGTTGGGACTTTTTAGGACATCAATTTCACAAAAAAAAAGGAGAAAATGTAAATTATATAAAAAATTTCATGTTTTATTTAGCAACAGTTAAAAGAGAGAAAAAGGTTTTTTGCATACCCAAAGACATCAATTCTGTTACTACCACTTCCCTTGATGAAGAGGAATAATACATAACCTTGAAACGCGCTGGGTAGCACTCTATGTTTACTCTATAGGAGTGTGCTGTGTTTAAATGGTTTGGTTCTGACAAATATATGATGGACATGATATTATAAATATATTACTGTATTCATGCCTTTGGGTATGCAAAAACCCTTTTTCTCTCTTTTAACTTTTGCTAAATAAAACATGAGATTTTTTGCATAATTTCATTTTTCTATTTTTCTTGATGTCCTAAAAAGTCCCAACCAAGAGGGTTTGTCTATTAGAAATGCGAACAGGGATGTGGACATCTCTTCCACATATCCATTAGGAGTTAAGTGTGTCTATCAAATAACATCCATACCAGACCCTTATACAAGCATGCAACCTGGCCGGCCAGGATGGGGGGGGGGCGAGCAAGTGCCCGCCCCAAACCATACCAGGCTACATGCCCTCAACATGGGGATTATGGGTGCTTTGGGGCAAAGGGGGCTCTGCGCCCCCACCCCAATGCACCTTATCGCCATGTTGATTGGGACAAGAGCCTCTTTCCCACAACCCTGAGCTGTGGTTGTGGGGGTCTACGGGTGGGGGGGCTTATCCGAATCTGGAAGCCCCCTTCAATAAGGGGGCCCCCAAGTTCCCAGCCCCCCATGTGAATTAATATCGGGTACATCATACTGCTACTAATTCACCAAAAAATGTAAAAAAAAAAAAAAAAAAAAACACAGGAGACAATTAGGGACAAGTCCTTTATTAAAAAAGAAAAATAAGTGTCCCACGTTGTAAACCATCATCAATAATGGCGCATAACGGACCTAAAAAAAAAAAAGTTGCAACAGCTTGTCCTCCATGGGATGGCCCCCTCCGAATGAGCTTGCTTTGTTAGGACAATTTATAGTAAAGGGTGCACCGTCTGCACACTATGCATTATGGGGCGTTCGGCGGTGTCAAAGTCGCACTGAACACCCCATAATGTTCTAAATTCAGGGATTGGGCGAACAATGGAAGTTCGACCCAAACTTATGCCCATCCCTACTCAAGACTTGTCCGCTGCTGGCTATATCTGATACAGGTCATTGGAAATACTTATGCTTGGACATTATTTAATCTCCTTTGTTTTCCATTATTCTGGGCATCCCCTGGTTACAAGCACACAATCCCCAGATAAACTGGGGATCAGGAGAAATGACATTTCCATCCACCCATTGCCAACAGTCTGCCTCCAGTCAATTCCTGTAGAATCAGCACCCCTTCTAGGTGTGCAATCTGACTCTCCTGTATCACAGCTTGTGCCTTCAGCTTACCATGAATTCTTGGAAGTGTTTGATAAAAAGAAAGCAGTGGACACCCGCAGCACAAGCAGCATTTGACCAGTTAAAAACTCTGCTTACCTCAGCCACTATCCTGCCACATCCAAATCCTACATCACCATATGTCCTTGAGGTGGATGCTTCAGAAATTGCCGTGGGCGCCATCCTGTCACAGCGTCGGGGAATAAAATCGCTGTTACATACCATTGCCTTCTTTTCTAGGAAACTCAGCCTGCAGAAAATAATTATGATGTGGGAGACTGGGAGCTACTGGCTATAAAGACAGCCTTAGAAGAATGGTGTTACTTGCTAGAAGGGGCAGCTCACCCTATTCTTCACCCATCATAAGAATCTCGGGTACCTCAGGACAGCTGTGGTAGTGATTGAGACCTCGTCAAGCCAGGTGGGCATTGTTTTTCTCTCGCTTTTCTTTCCGTATGTGCTGGTACACGTACATTGATGACATATTCCTGATCTGGACAGGCACTGCGGAATTGCTACATGCATTAATGGAACGTTTGAACACTAACAATTACAACCTTAGGTTTACAGTTAATTGACACGAGAATTCTCTTCCGTTCCTGGATTTACAAATTTCTAAGGACAACTATAACAGTTTAGTTACTAAATTGTATCGTAAAAGTACTGCGGGCAACATGATCCTTCATGCACAAAGTGGACATCCTGCACCACTAATCCGCTGTATACCTTATGCTCAATACATTCGCCTACAGCGCAATTGTACACATGATACAGACTTTATTGCTCAAGCAGCTGAGCTACGCACACGCCTCCTACAGACAGGCTATAGTAAGACCTTATTAAGGAAAGCATACAATCAAGCGATCAGACAGAATAGGGATACCCTCCTATATTCCCAAAGGAAGGCCAATTCGGCCACCCAAACAACTAAATTCATTACCAGATATTCAGCGCAGCACAAGGAGCTTAGAGCTTGCCTACAACGACATTGGCATATTTTAAGTGAGGACTCTATTCTGGGGAAATATGTCCGTGACACCCCAGAAATTACTTACCGTAAGGCTACATCAATAGGTAACAAAATCACGGCGAGTCTATATAGTCCACTGGGTGATAATACCAACTTACCTTGGGGGGGTATATAGATGTGGTCAGTGTACATATTGCCCATGGGTTAGGACGGGCACCCAATTTACCCTCCCCAATGGAGAAAGTTTCTGTCCACGTTTTCATGCTGACTGTGAAACACGTGGAGTTATTTACCTCATGACATGCCAGTGTGGAGCCTACTATGTGGGCAAAACAATTCGCCAATTTAAACAAAGAATATATGATCAATTTACTATTCCCAATTTGCGAAAATGATCACCCCAGTCAGCCGCCACCTGGGCCTATACCACAAATTTGATACATCTTACGTACAATTTTGCATATTGTTGATGGTGACCCAAGACCCACGTGGTGGAAACTGGGATAAACGAGTGTTACAAAGAGAAACAATGTGGATCGAGAGATTGGAGGCGAATTAACCTCCTGGTATCAATGAAATTGTCTCCTACAAACCATTTCTCTAAGCCATGCCACTTATGAGCTGAATCATCATAATATAGCATGTTATTATTTTATCTATACGGTTTTTGTACTATCATTGAGGTCTTGGGACACACAACTTATATATATTATACAATTTCAAGCTGTGCTGTAGGGAGGTATTCCAAGGTTTGGGGTCTGCTACAATTAATTATGAGGGTTTAGGAAGCCACTATATGCCCCCATTAAGGGATTAATGCCCCTTGGGAGTATATTGAACATACTATGGGTATGGTGATCCTCTGGTTGGGCCCTTGCCTATTATGTGATCACATATCATATGGCTATTGTTTTTGTTTTTAGTTACTGTTATTAACTTTTATGCCCATTCTCACTTGCAGATTTGTGCATCACTTGATGACCACCAAGGGGCTACTGTTCTATCGAGCCACCATATGCAGCCAGATTGTGCAGCCACCCGAGCCGCGCACTGACGGGGGTCGGTGGCACCACGGGCCCTTCGGGTTAGTTACCCGTGGGGGTGCGGGGGTGCCCATGCCCCAAGTCGGTGTAGCGGCAGCTCGGGACCAAGTGTCCCTGGTTAACCTCATCTGACAGCGGTGCTGAGCGGGGGACTCTAAGACCTGGCTGTGCCCCCGCCCCGGCATGCACGCATGCGCAGTGAGGAGCGGCCGGGCTGGGTGACGTCAGACACTTCTGACGCGTGATCCCAGCCGGGACACACATGAGGGAGAGAGGAGACAGGGTTGGCTGGTTGCCACAGGCTCCCTCTCCCTCGTTTGGCACCGTTTGGGACGCAGGATTTCTTACTGCAGGTCAAGGTAAATTAGTGCTGTAAGGCCGGTTTAGGTACCTTTTGGACCCATTGGTCATATTTGAACGTGTCTGTTGTATGCATATGCCCCCAGGGCTTCCCAGTGTGACTTTGCTCAACCAGATAGATTGGACAGCATACCAGAATCTTGCTGCTCTTGTATTTTTGGTCAACACTCAGGTATTTTGCCTACTCTGGTCAAATAGTATAGGATTGTTGGGATTGCCTTAGTAGTCATATGCATGCTATGTCCCACCGGATTGTTTTCTCTGTCTCCTCTATTCAGACCCCCGCAAAGTTGGTTGCAATAACCGTTTAAGGGTCTCTTGGTTCTGGGCCAAGTCCAGTGTGGTATATAAAACTGATGAGCAGAAGTTCCCTTGGTTGCTCCCTGATTACTGTTCAGGTACCTCTGTACATACCTATAGTATTTCAAGTAGCTATGTAGGAGCTTATGGATATGTTATCAAAATATTTCCATCCCTCGCAGGATTCCACGGTTATTACCATATCTTAGGGGGAGGGTCCCCCCCTTTTCTTGGCCTATTATCCTTACAACTAGAGGCACACACTCCAATCAGGAGGTAGGTGCTTCTAGTTTCTTTTTCTTGTCTGGTTGTAATACCAGGATAGTAGTTTGAGGAATTAATCTCTGGGTCCCATTTTGCTTTAGGTGCTTCTAATACTACTGGCTATTATCCAGAGAGGCAACCCATCCTCTTATATACGGCTATATTCTAATAGAGGACAGCTGATTGTTGTAATTGTACCTAGGTAAGAACTGAGCTTAGGTCATAAGGAACACCTATTGGGGTTATATATATACCTGACATGTCTCCCTCTGTACTATGGAATTAAAATATTTGGTACTGTATCATTTATATTTAGTTACATGTGTGTGCCCACATCTGGCACATGCACCTTGGGCACGGTTGGGACGTGGTGAACCCAGTTGGTCTCCACCTTGATGGTGTACAAATCTCTGCGGCTGCAAGTGAGTGATGGCCTTATAATGCACTAGAATTTTGTAGATCTACATGTACTGTACTAATATATGTTTGTTCCTTGCTAGAAGCTCAGTCTCCTGAAGAAGTGGCCTGAGTGTCACGAAACATGTAGAGTGAGCCAATTATACCAGGACAGTCAAGTGGACTCCCCTTGAGTGGGAACTCATCAATTGTGTTATGAATCAATGTCAAGCATTGTTGTCATGGTATTCTCTACCACCCATGGGGACCACATGCACTGTCTATTATGTTTTTAAGGTTGTCAATGTGAGCACCTATATGTGAGGTGATCTCACTTTTATGTAGACCTATAAAATTCTAATTTTTATATATCTGTGTATGTGCCAATAAAGTCCATCGTCTCTGTATTCTTCATACTCACAAGTAAACACAAGCCTGTCAATTACTATTTGATCTCTGCTTCTCCTTATACCGATCGTGTGAGGAGAGGAGATTAGTGAGTACCTGTCAGTGTACCTGTCAGTGAATTGTCAGTTTATACCAAAACAGCGCACAGCCCCCCCAATAAAGAGAACCTGTCAAGATTTTATTGACTAGATGATGCAGCCCTATATGTCAAACCGAAAATCCCGTTTTTGGTACAAGAAGATGGCGTTTCAACTTTTTCACATGGCCCTGTACAATGCCTTTGTCTGCTTCCAAAAAGCATCCCAAGACCCAACCATCACCTACCTCAAATATATTGAAGATCTTCTCATTGCCCTCATTTACCAACAAGGACCCGTACCAGAAACCATTCTCTCCGATAGTGTAAGCCAACTTCATAAGCAACATTTTACCTACAACATTCCCCCCACAGAATCTGGAAGAAGACGCCAGAGGAAATGCCGTATTTGCAGCAAAAGAGGAATTAGAAGAGATATGAGTTTCTATTGCCCTGATTGTCCCTCCCAACCGGGCCTGTGCATTGGAGATTGTTTCAAAATTTATCATACATCTGTCAGATATTAGTTTCCCTTATTTTTAAGATTGTAATTTCCCCATTTCAACCTTTTGGGATCATTTGTCTGCTACCACATTTTTACCTTCCACGTTAACTGACCTTGGCCTGTTTCCCGATGATGTCTTTGCCTGGCATTTTAAACCATGTTTCTGACTACCACATGCACCGACCTCAGCCTGTTTACAGATAATGCCTTTGCCTGCCATTTTAAACCATGTTTCTGACATCCACGTGCACAGACCTTGGCCTGTTAATTGACCATGTCTTTTGCCTGCCACTTGGACTGATCTTTTGCCCTTCTACTTTAGTACACAGGGGTCTCACATATGTGAGGGGCTCCAGAAAAAGTGTTCGGAGTAGAGAAAGACAGTTTTTGGTTTTCTGTGTTCCCAGAACATTTTGGTGGGAAAAGCCTCTACCCCTGTCCACCTGGCCCTAAGCTTGATGGTCCTTCTGCTGCCTGGACCAATACATTTGGCTGTGCTGTGGCTGTGCTGACCATGTTGCTGCCTGTAATGACCCAGGACTTTCTGGACCATGTTTCCTCCTGCTGCCTGGACAAATACTTTGGCTGTGCTGACCATGTTGCTGCCTGTAATGACCCAGGACTTTCTGGACCATGTTTCTTCCTGCTGCCTAGACCAATACTTTGGCTGTGCCGATCATGTTGCTGCCTGTAATGACCCAGGACTTTTTGGACCATGTTTCATCCTGCTGCCTGGACCGATACATTGGCTGTGTTGACCATATCTCTGACTGCTGCCTCTGACTATGGACAGTATTTCTGCGTGGACGTCTCTGCCTGCTACCCTGGAACAATGCTTTGGCTGTGCTTTGGCTGTGCTGACAGAATCTCTACCTGTATGAACTATGGACAGTATTCCTGCCTGCTGCCTGGACAATTGCTTTTGCTGTCGCTGACCACATCCCTGCCTGCGCCTGGACTGATTGCTCTCCTCTGTGGACCACTGCACTACTAAAATGACAGGTAATCTTTTGTTATTTAGTGTGTACATGCTATGTGATAGAAATATCTCATAAATGGACAACTTTGTGTAAAAAAAATGAGTTTTCATTTTTTTTCCCCCACATTTTCCCAAAACTTCTGGAAAAAAATGAACCATTCAAAAGACTCATTATGCCTCATAGATTATACGTTGGGGTGTTGTGTTAGCTTTCCAAAAGGGGGTCATTTTGTTGGTTATTCCATTGTTCTGGAGCTCCAGGGCCCTCAAAAGTGTAATAGGTAGTTGAGAAATACGATGTGCAATTTATGCTTGTAGAATGCCTGAGGGTGCTACGTCAATGTTGGGTCTCTGTATGTGGCCAGGCTGTGAAAATGTCCCACATATGTGGTATCGCCATATTCAGGAGTAGTAGTAGAATGTATTTTGGGGTGTAATTTGTGGTATGCATATACCATGTGAGAGAAATAACCTGTTATAATGAAAATTTTGTGATAAAAAAAAAATTGATTTTGCAAAGAATTGTGGGAAAAAATTAAACCGTGAAACAACTCACCATGCCTCTTACTAAATACCTTGAAATATCTACTTTCCAAAAAGGAGTCATTTTGGGGGTATTTGTACTGTCCTGGCTTGTTAGGGTCTCAAAAAATGAGATTGGTCGTCAGTACATCAGGTGTGATCAGGTGTGATCAATTTTCAGTGATTTGCACCATAGCTTGTAGACTCTATAACTTTCACACAGACTAAATAATATCCATTAATTTTGGTTATTTTTACCAAAGATATGTAGCAGTATACATTTTGTCCCAAATTTATGAAGAAAAATACATTTTTTGCAAAATCTTACAGTAGAAACTAAAAAAAATGTGTTTTTTTTTCAAAATATTTGCTGTTTTTTCACAAAAAATATATTGCAAAAAATAAAAACCCAGCAAGGACCAAGTCAGCAGACTTGGCAACAGCAGGACATCTTCGCGGTCTACCTGTCACCTGTCGGTGGTTGACAGGTAGCCCGGGATCGACAGGTTGCCGACCCCCCCCCCACTAAACAATTTTCTTTAGATTTTTTTCTTTAGATTTACCAAAACCATATAATAATATGAGGTCAAACCTAAACACTTTCAATTTTTATGCAATAAGGCAAGGCAATACATACTTGAAGGTAAATTTAAAGGAAATCAAACAACAAAAGTTGTATAGTGTGCATCTAGCTTTAGCAAGGTTGGTGGCAATGGCATGAAGGAAAATTAGTTAGGAGCTGACTGAGGGGAGGTGTCTGTCATAGATCTGTCTGCTATTATTGGAGGGCATTGTTTGGAAGATTGGAAGACAGCATTCATCTATCCTTTGGTGGTAAATGTAAAGGAGCACCCAAGAATGCGATAATTATGAAAGAAACCACTTTAATAAGGGTACAGGTGCTAGACAAGAGCTAACAAGTTCCGGCAGACCAAGGACTCCCCCTTCTTCAGAGCTGTACAAAAGATAAAAGCATATGTATGTGATGAAATGATCATATGTACACAGTAATAAAATAGTTAAAAATGGTTGAACAGATTAAAATTTCCCTATAACCATATAGTGCCGCCATACAGTACATGACATTCTATTACTACAGTAATAGAATAGTTAAAAATGATTGAACAGGGGGGCGTGGCCGGCGCGCGCAGCGGATGGCAGCGTGAGTGAGAGGCTCCGGAGCCCAGCAGGAGAAATAAGCTACGATCGCAGCTAAGAGACACCGTACCGCCGACCGAAACCACCGTTGTGCAGCAGGAAGTAGTGCCAACCCAGCGGGAATGTCGAGGAAGCGGCAAGGCGACTGTAAGCCAAGAAAACTAACGGCATATTTTCACTGGCCGGAGGGAGGGGGAGGAAAAGATGGCGCCGGACACGCGGCCTCATCCTCAGCACGCAGCAACAACTCCTACACAGACCTGCTGGATGCTGAAGGCAGCGATGGAGAACATTCCCCCAGCAACAGATCACCATCACACAGCCCTCCTTGCTCCAGCCCAGCGAAGGCGCGGATGAGGCTTGATTCAGCAGCCACAGAGGCAGGGGTAAGTCAAGACCCACTGATACACAAGGAGCTGCAATCTCCTATAGCCAGTTTCCCCACAAACAACCAGCCTGTTCTGGACACTCAATTAAAAGACATGTTACTGTCCCTACACCGCTCCCTGCATGCAGAGTTTACCACAATTACCCAACAATTCACAAGAGAACTAAACAGGATTGGAGGGAGAGTAGACCACATTGAACATGCAATAACTGACATCTCCACTACAGTGAACGACCTGATTGACGCTAATGATGAGGGAGAGGAAGAACGACAATGGGTACGCGCCAAATTGGCGGACTTAGAGGACCGTTCCAGAAGGAACAATGTGAAGCTGAGGGGGGTGCCTGAAAATGTGCCC
>BLSH010448769.1:1270797-1280887 GCA_018402905.1 Glandirana rugosa | reverse complement strand
AATAATGATGCGTAAACATTTGTTTACCTTAATGCAAGAATTGCATTAAGATTAAAATGTTTAGGCTTTATAACCACTTTAATTGTTAGGGTTTCCATACATTTTAAGGGGCTTTTACTATTCATCTGCAGACCATTGTAGCTTACTTATGGGTCTGTTTAAAGTGACATTAAAGGCTTGTTACACTTACAAGCTCTATGCAGCAGTTTTGCACAGAATAGCCCAGGTCCCTCCTCTTCTTGGGTCCCTCCTGGTCCCTTCCTCCTGCTGAGTGTCCCTGGAACAAGCCCCTAAGATTGCAATGGGGTCACCCAACCAGGCTCGCTCCCAAGCCATGGCTATGCATGTCCATTCACACACAGAGATGTGGCTCGGCCCAGGGCTCCCGTGCAACATCGCTGGATCACGATGGGGCTCAGGTAAGTATTGGGGGGGGGGGGGCTGCTGCACATATTCTTTTTTTGTCAAAGCTTAACCACTTCAGCCCTAGAAGGATTTCCCACTTTAGGACCAGAGCACTTTTTGCTTTTCGGCACTGCGTGGCTTTAACGGACAATTGTGCGGACACTTCCTGATGACGAGCGAAAGCTTGAAATGCACTGAAGTAGAGGCCAGAGTCGCACGTTTACGGAGTGTGTGAGAGGAGATAGCCGGGACTCAGGGTACGATGCGCATTGGATCACTGAGAGGCAGGTGAGCACTACAGACGGCTACCTATCGGTTCCTGGGCTGCACCCTATTGCTAAAAGGCTGACATACCACTTGTTAAATGTGAGCACAGTACACTTGTTTTAATTAATTAATGTATAATAAAGCAGTATTACACTATCTCCTGATTTCTGTGGCTCTTCACTTAAACTGTTTTTTGAGGTTCACCTAAGAAAGGAAGGGAGGAGGAGACATTTTGGACGTATTGATGACTCCTGAGTCTCTGCTTCATTATTACCCATGCTGTATAGTCACTCTGTGGCTGAATATTTCTGGTGAGTGCATACTGTGTTTGTACGTGTGGCGGAGCACTGCGGTTGCTGTGTGATTCTCAAATTTACATTGTTTATCACTTCACTGGTGATTGGAGCTGGAATTTTTTGAAACGACTTTACATGGACTATGTTTTTTTCACGTTAATTTATTTGTGTGTGCACTAATCACTGAGAATTTTTGGAACTGAGAAAGAGGACTTGTGGTTTACATATATTTGCTGGATTATTGCAATAATTATTTATAATTGCAAACATCCACTGAAAAGTGTGATCTTAACCATTTAACCATTCCACATTTCTTTATATATACACGTGTTGTTATGCTTATGAAATTATTAATAATTTATACACAGATTCACTAGCTGGGTCAGCGCCCTATATTCTTGCAATTAAAGCAGTTTTGCACAGAATAGCCCAGGTCCCGCCTCTTTTTGGGTCCCTCTTGGTCCCTTCCTCCTGCCGAGTGTCCCTGGAACAAGCCCCAAAGCTTGCAATAGGGGCACCCAACCAGGCTCGCTCCCAAGCCATGGCTGTGCATGTCCATTCACACACAGAGATGTGGCTCGGCCCAGGGCTCTCGTGCAACATTGCTGGATCAGGATGAGGCTCAGGTAAGTATTGGGGGGTGCTGCTGCACTTATTTTTTTTGTCAAAGCTTAACCAATTCAGCCCCAGAAGGACTCCCCACTTTAGAACCAGAGCACTTTTTGCGATTTGGCACTGCGTGGCTTTAACTGACAATTGCGCGGTCGTGTGACGTTGTACCCAAACGAAATTGGAATGCTTTTTTTCCCACAAATAGAGATTTCTTTTGGTGGTATTTGTTCACCTCGGTGTCACTTCTGAACACAGCTATAAACAAACAAACAAAGAGTGACAATTCTGAAAAAAAAAAAAAACATTATTTTTTACTTTTTGCTATAATACATGTCCAAAAAATATATATAAAAAAAACAAATGTATTCATCAGTTTAGGCTGATATATATTCTTCTACATATTTGTGGTAAAAAAAAAAAAAAAATTGCAATCGGCATATATTGATTGGTTTACGCAAAAGTTGCTGTGTTTACAATCCATGAGAATTAATTTATGGCGTTTTTACTATGTTTTTTTTTTTTTTTACTAGTAATAGCGGCGATCTGTGATTTTTATTGGGACTGCAACATTGCGGCAGACATGTCGGACATTTTTGACACTTTTTTGGGACCATTGACATGTATACAGTGATCAGATTTTTAAATGTCCACTGATTACTGTATAAATGTCACTGGCAGGGAAGGGGTTAACTTGAAGGGGGCAATCTAAGGGTTAACTGTGTTCCCTTGGCGTGTTCTAACTGTGTGAGGGCTGGCCTGCCAGGGGCATGAGAGATCTAACTGATCCCGAGTACAGGGATCAGTAGATCTCTGTCATGCCACCTGACACAGTGGGGAACCTATGCCGCCCGACCCACGGTCCACTCAGGGAGCGTGCGGCGGGCCCAAGCGTGCGCCGCACTCCCGCCCGCTAGCCCCACATGCACAAATCGCCATTTATAGCCACTCTGCAGCAGTAAATGTACGCAAGCCGGTCTTTAACCGTTAATTGGACGAGCTGACATTAAAACCTGATTGGCTACCATGCACGGTTGCATCAGATTTTGCACACTCCAGTTTTAGTAAATCAACCCCATTAAATTGTCTGCATTTAAACATATTTATAGGTTTAATATTTGTTTATATGAGTTATTAAATTCACACATGACTGTATAAGTTTATTGTATTTAAGCACACTATAATTTATATCTTGGACCCGGGTCTCACCTGGTGGGGGAATGATATTCTTCTAAGGTGGATGCTGTAGTTGTGTTTGCTATTTATTATTTTGAATAATACAGTATACATATTGTACTGATTTTTTTTTTTATTAGTCTTTCTTCATATACAAGAATTGTAAAATAAAGAATCTCTGCAAAGTGATTTAAATTACATTATAAAAAACACAAACTGAACTGTATAAGCATTCACCATCTTCCAGTCAGTATTAAAAATAGGCAAGTAATAACAGAAGTAAGTCTGCGTGGATAGGTCTCTGTCAGCTTTGCACATCTGCACACTGCAGTATTTCTCAATTTGGCCATTTCATGACATGAAGATTGTGTTTGGGATCATTGAGGGTGATTTACTAAAATTGGTGCACACAGAATCTGGTGCAGTTATGCATAGTAACCAATGGGCTTCTATGTTTTTTTTTGTAAAATCATAATTGAACAAGCTAAAGTGAGAAGCTGATTGGTTACTATGCACAGTTACACCAGATTCTGTGTGCACCAGTTTTAGTAAATCTCCCTAATTGTCTTGCTGAAAGACAAATCTTCTGACTAGGCCCAGGTTTCTTGGAGACCCTGTCAGATTTTCCACTAGGATTGCTCTACATGTATTCTTCTCTCACAAAACTGTGCTGACTTATTGCAGCAGAGAGTTGTTAAAGTTGAATTTCAGAAAACATTTTTTTTTCAGTCCACTCTGGTCACATGGTCTCCTCTGTGCCAGCCAGCACTGGCTGCAAGGGAGGGAGATTGACAGCGGCTGCATATGCTTGCAGCGGTGATGTCATCCATAGGTTTACTATGACCCATCTATTGTTGGTGCTCCCCTCCTCTCCGCTGCAGTGGTGCTGGCCAACACAGGGGAGCAGGATCACATAACCGGACTAGAGCTACCTGAAAATAGGCAAAGTATACATATTTTTCTTACACAGGTTAGTAAGCATACATGTTAGGAAGGGGGAGGGGGGCCGTTTTAATAGTAGTTAGGGTTATCCTGGAATTCCATTTTAACTACTCAAGTTTACTGCATAGTTAAGGAAAATGGTTAAATCATTAGGAGGGCCAGTCTTAGTGTTTTTGATTAATCCAGGAAGAGTCTCAACCGCAACAGGGCTTTTAAGTCATCTCAGGTTCACACTGGATTCTATTGAACCTAACACCAGAGCAGGGCCCTTAGTCCGACATTGGTCCCATGACAGTCTTTTGGTTTATATTGGTCGCTATTCACACTGACAGGGCCTTTGGAGACTCCTTTTCAAAAATGAACACCAGAGCAGAGCCCTTGGTCCGGCATGGGTCCCATAGTGGTCTCCTGGTGTTCATGGGTGACTCCTCGAAGACTCATTTCCTAAAATGAACTGAGCAGAGCCCTTAGACCAGCGTAGGCCCCATAGCACTCTTTTGGATTTTATGGGTCACTATGCACACTGGTATGGTTTTGGTGATTCTTTGCCAAAAATGAACAGCAGAACAAAGCCCTTAGGTCCGGCATGGGTCTCATAGTGGTCTTCTGATGTTCATGGGTGACTCCACGCACTTGCAGGGTTTGAAGACTCATTCCTAAAATGAACTTAACCAAGCGCTTAGTCCAGCTTAGGCCCCATAGCAGTCTCTTGGATTTAATGGATCGCTTTTCACACCGATATGGTTTTGGAGATTCTTTTCCAGAAATGAACACCAAAGCAGAGCCTTAAGTCCGGCATCAGCTCCATGGTGGTCTCCTGGTGTTCATGGGTGGCTCCTCACACTGGTAGGGCTTTGGAGACTCCTTTCCTCACCAAGCTTCCACAAAGTCCACTGATATACCGTCTTCCCGCGGCTCCGCCTGGGAGCATCCCCAGCAGCAGGGCGACACCGGTGATGATCTGCGCGGCAGCCCCCAGTACAGTGAGAAAAGTACTGCGGATCCCCAGTGCGGAATACAGCGTTCCACTAAGTGCCACCAGATATAGCAGGAACCATGGATCAAGCTCTCGGACCAGCCGACTGGGGCCCCGCAGGAGGGCCGCAGCACACAGGCCCAGGAGGGACCCCATGGACCACAGCATGGCAAATTTCCGGGCGCGAAGCAGCAGCAGAGGCACATACAGACCCGCCAGGGCGAAACACAGTGCAGCCATTCCTGCGCACAGAACAGCTCCAATCAGGCGCTGAGACCCTGACATCCCTGGTAGCAGAGGGTCTGGATCCACAGGAGTCCATGACCAGGACAATCCAGTGCTGGGAGGGGAGAGCCAGGTCTTCCATCCCCCTTCTGAGCGCTCTCCAGAGGATGAAGACACCGAGGAAGCACTGCCACTATTTCCAGCTTTATTTTGAGCCACGTACTCCTGCAACTGTCTACCAAGATCCGCCATAGCGGCGACACTTCCGCCTTTGTCTCTGTGTAAATAAAGATTGTCGAAAACATCTAGGCCACCGTACATAGTTGTTGCCGCTAGAGGTCTGTATCCGATTAGCTCGCGGCCATTTTATTGGAGACCAAACACCGTATTGGTGCGTGGTGGGTGGATTTGTCCGTCTGACTGTTCCCAGCGCAGGTTCAGAAAGCTGTAGGTGTGTGTGCTGTGCATGGTAAGGACTGCTACGGTTCTGCCCAGGAACCCCCTCTATCTAATTTATGAAAATCCTGGCCTTCTGCAGACACTCAGCAGCTAGGGAGCCTCTGGGGCCTTATGGCTCTTCACCTTTTCCTCTGTGTGATTCTGTGGAATGTCCTGAAGTCCATATCAAGCTTTGGATAGAGTTGGTGAAGATTCAACATTTCTGTCAGGTGTTTATGAAATGTCTCTTCTGCAATAAAATGCCCCCAACCTACCTGCTTGATGTCTTTCCTGACAATGTAAACTGAGCTGTGCATGCAAAGCTCAGCTTACATTGCCAGCCTGGTCTAGGGTTGCCACCTCCATCCCTTTAAAACCGAACACATCTGAATTGCACAGGTTCTGTAGCTGATTAAGGTGGTAATTAAACTCACTTGGTGCCTTATCTGCATTAAATTAGCCTCAGAACCTGTGCAATCCATATGTGTTCGGGTTTAAAGGGATTAGGTGGCAACCCTAGCCTGGTCTCTGTGTGCCAGGATGACTGCCTTCTGCGCATGCACAGGAGTGACGTCATTCTGCACCAGCCAATGGAGATGGCCGAAGACCTACAGTACTCAGGAGAAGATGCCAGCGAGAGCCGAGAACTGTTGATGGAAAGGTAAATTTACCTTCCTTTAGTTCCACTTTGAGAACAATCTCCAGGGAAAGAAAAAATTATCTCTGGCAGTGGGGCTGCCCCTTCACTGCAAGAGTTAAATGCTCGTTCAGATCTAGGGTTCCAGAAAACAATACTTTTATTGATCCCCCGGCAGCCGTCGCTCTTCTTTTTCCCCTACGCTCCAGCTTGAGGACTGTACCTCAGAGTCATCAAGTCCCATACAAAGCTAGAGCCCTGCATTGTCTTTGATGATGTCAGAAGGCATGCAACTGCTGGAGCATGAGGGAGAAGAAGTTGTAGGTACCGGTCTTAAAGCGAGAGGCAATCTGCGGGAGCGGGGAACAGGTAATTTGTTGTGTGTGTTTTTTTTTTTGTTTTTTTTTTTTGTTTTTTTTTATTGCTACCCTAGACATAATTATTTATTCACTGCAGTGGGGGGTGGTCAACATCAGATTTAAATATGCCCTTAGGCTGGGTTCACACTGCAGCACGGAGCGGCTGAGAGCAGGGGTCCGGTGCGTCCCTATTCACTGTTTCAGCTCTGATTTCAGCCCAAACTTTTGGCTGAATTCGGACCAGAAGACGCACAGGACTCCTGTGCAATTCACTCCAGAGCCGCTCAGGAGATGTGTGAACCAGTTCCATTGAGAGCCGGTCACAATCTCCTGACATAGTGACATGCAAATTGGATGCGGGGAAACCCTGCATGTAATTTGCATAAGTGTGAACCCAGCCTAAAACAGAACTAATCCCTCTTATCTTTAACAGTCATGGAAGCTGCTACTGTGGCCTCTATTTGATTGGCAGATGCCATGGTCCTACATATGTGATCTGTTATGACACCAGCTATATGATGGCTTGACCAGTTGGTTGAGAGCTAACATAAGCACACTAACTGTAACAGCTATCTTGCAAAACTTGCCTTGAAAGTAAGGGCTCTTTCACATGGGTGGGCTCAGCAGGGGGAATCTGTCCGCTGATCCCCACTGAGCAGGTGGATGACAGGTCCCTGTGCACTCCGCTTTTACATCCAACTGTCATTTGATCCGCCAGATGGGTGAAAAACGGATCCCCCATCCGTTTTTAGAAGATCGGATGTTGACGGATGTAAACAGACACGTGTCCATTTACATTTGCTGCTCCATAGAGGGCAATGGATGGTCTGAACTGACAGCTGGACCTGATTGGTCTCCTGTGTGAAAGGGGCCTAATTGTTTGGGGGGACCATTAAATTGGTGGGTTTAGATCCACATTGAAGAGAGTTATAGTTTGGGTGGGGATTACATATGTTAAATTGATATGCCTTGTAGCACTGGGTCTTAAAGAGACTCTACTACTTTCCCTTCCCCTATTCTTTGTTCCTCCCTTGGAGTTGGGAGTTCTAACCCTGTGTAAGCTCCATGTCTGTTGGAATCTGAGTTTACACCTAGTTCACGTCTTCCTCCTCCACACATCGCATTGTTTGTGCCTTGCTGTTGGCATCTAAGGCCTAATAGCTGTGTCCTGGAAGGAGGTAGCATGCTCTCTCATTCCTGGAAATACAGGTATTTTCTGAGGACTGTAATGAAACACAGTTGCAGTGGGGGAACATAGCCAAGGGAAGTATCAACAGATTGTGAATGGACAGTGTGACTGATTGCCGTTTATTTGGCCAAGAACAATATTTGCATGGAGTTTGTATATTCTTTCAGAGCTAAAGTGCACATCTTCTTGTTTTCCTCTTTAGAATTCCTAATGGGACGATCATCAAAAGACAAGCGGGATATTTATTACCGCTTGGCGAAAGAGGAAGGCTGGAGAGCACGAAGTGCATTCAAATTGCTTCAGCTGGATGAGGAATACCAACTCTTTCAAGGTACTGTGTTTGTTAGAGCTTTTATGGGTTACTGCACTGTGTTAAGCTACCCACACATCCCATTCGGGTTTCTTTAGTTCGGCCCACCAAAAAGCATAGATGGAGGAAAATCCACTGCCTGCCACTGTTTTCAGACATCCACAGCATCCACGGCTTTCTGAATACCTGAACAGTGACTGCATCTGAGTTGGTTGGAGTCACTGTTCAGCCAGGAGAGGAAGGGGAAACAGTACAGGTCAATCGGGTCTGCTGAAAAGGAACATGTTGACAGTAGGAGAGCGCAGAGTGAACAGAGAGATAACTTTATCAGTCTGTTGCTGGTCCTTCACTGTCCAATCACAGACTGGGGACATGAATGCGACCAAGCTGTACTGCTTGTATGCAGTAGAGAAAAGTCAAGTAACCACCCAGATGTGCTGTCTGGCAGGGCTGTGTAAAAAGATAAGGGCTTTAGAATAAGATGTATTTTAAGGTGTATATATATATAAATATCCCAAAAAAATTAATGGAAGTATAAACTGAAGTAGACTTACTAAACCTATATAATCCGCAACAAGATGGATAAAAAATATAGTAAGGCCCTGCCACCAAACAAAAGTTATTATATACACCCTTAGTTCTTAAATGTCACAGAAATAAATTGCATAATTAATAACCATTTGTTATAAAGTAAAGATAACTATAATTGATCACAGATGTGCACCTTCAGGCATACAAGAGTCACAGTGCAACATTCGAGTATTAATTGATTAAGAATTATCCAAAACCCAGACTGGGGTAATTCAATGCAAAAATAATTGAAGTGCTGTTATGGCTTTCAAAGCGAAACATCCATATCCATGGAAGATTAAATGAATAGGTCCGTTCATGCAATACCAGCAGCAACCTTGTTGTATATCTAGGGAAATAAGCACATATACGGAAATTAAGACTAGAGCAGGCAGATGCCAGAGCAGGCAGATGCCGGAGAAGCTGTGCATGGTAACAAATCAGCATCTAGCTTTCATTTTTCAAAGCTTGAAGTGGAACTAAACCCTCCTATACTTTACAGCCAATGAAGTTGCCATTTTAGCCTCTGACCTGCAATTGCCATGGAGCTGCACGAGGGTTGCCACCTCATCCCTTTAAATCCAAACACATACTAGTTACACAGGTTCTGTGGCTGATTAAGATGGTAATTAAACTTAGTGCCTTATCTGCATTACATTAAACTCAGAACCTGTGTTCGGCTTTAAAGGGATTAGGTGGCGACCATAAGCTACACGTGTGATCAGTTATGTCACCAGCTATTTCATTGCTTGACAGTTAAGTTGAGAGCACTGTAACAAGCAAGTTACCTCTGACAGTTATGGTTTGGGAAACAGTAAATTGGGGGGGTCTTAAAGCTGGGCTGGGCTCATTTATATAAGAGACTGTAAGCAGATGGGCTATTATCACAGAGGAGACATACATTGTCTTTGTTACAATCAAATACACCTACTTGCCTGCTCGCAGTCTCCTGTGGCAATGTAAAGTGAGCTGCACATGTGTAGCTCAGCGTACAGCTCCAGCACAGTCCCTGTGTGTTGGAATGGCTGATTCCTGTGCATTTATGTCATCCCATTCTGGACAGTGGAGATGCCTGAAGACCTGCACCCGGGCTATTAGAAATTAGGTAAGTATAATACCTTCAGTTCTGCTTTAAAGTGATTGTAAATGATCACCTTGTAAAACAACCTGTTCAGTTTAAAATATAAATTAAATGCAAAACATTTTTGTATACATTTAAAAACATTATAAATACCTTTTTTTCCCCCTTTTTTTATAAGTGATCCCATTCCCTCTGTTCTCAGCTGCATAAGAGCTGGGGGGGGGGGGAGAAGCAGCAGCAGTAGTACACTGAGCTTTCCAGATGAACATACTCTTTCATGGGACAAGAGAAACAAAACGAAGGAAATACACTTTAGGGACCGTAAATACGGTCAGGGAGACGAAAGGATAATTTAAGACTGGTGTGATTCGTCCTCTCGTGTGGTACCAGTCAGGAGATCGATACAACCCTTGAATCACACGAGAGGAGGTTACTAGTCTGAACAGGAATGTGAGGGGGTGATGTGTCGGTAAATGACCTTTCGAGTCACATGATGACGACGACGAAGAGGGGGGGGGGGGTCGAGAATACGTCGACTCTTGTCTCCCTTACCCTAGTGAATATTTTTTTCCCCCTTTTTTTCCATAAATATTACAAAAATTTACATATG
>BLSH010448769.1:1221161-1234159 GCA_018402905.1 Glandirana rugosa | reverse complement strand
CTCCATGACAACATCACAGAGCTGGTGGATGTTAGAGACCTTGCGCTCATCCACCTTCCGTTTAAGGATGCCCCACAGATGCTCAATAGGGTTTAAGTCTGGAGACATGCTTGGCCAGTCCATCACCTTTACCCTCAGCTTCCTTAGTAAGGCAGTGGTCGTCTTGGAGGTGTGTTTGGGGTCATTATCATGTTGGAATACTGCCCTGTGGCCCAGTCTCCGAAGGGAGGGGATCATGCTCTGCTTCATTATGTCATAGTACATATTGGCATTCATGGTTCCCTCAATGAACTGTAGCTCCCCAGTGCTGGCAGCACTCATGCAGCCCCAGACCATGACACTCCCACCACCATGCTTGACTGTAGGCAAGACACACTTGTCTTTGTACTCCTCACCTGGTTGCCACCACACACGCTTGACACCATCTGAACTAAATACGTTTATCTTGGTCTAATCAGACCACAGGGCATGGTACCAGTAATCCATGTCCTTAGTCTGCTTATCTTCAGCAAACTGTTTGCGGGCATTCCTGTTCATCATCTTTAGAAGAGGCTTCCTTCTGGGTTGACAGCCATACAGACCAATTTGATGCAGTGTCTGAGCACTGACAGGCTGACCCCCTACCCCTTCAACCTCTGCAGCAATGCTGGCAGCACTCATACGTCTATTTCCCAAAGACAACCTCTGGATAGGACACTGGGCAAGTGCACTCAACTTCTTCTGTGGTCGACCATGGTGAGGCCTGTTCTGAGTGGAACCTGTCCTGTTAAACAGCTGTATGGTCTTGGCCACCATGCTGCAGCTCAGTTACAGGGCCTTGGCAATCTTCTTATAGCCTAGGCCATCTTTATGTAGAGTAACAATTCTTTTTTTCACATGCTCAGAGAGTTCTTTACCATGAGGTGCCATGTTGAACTCCCAGTGACCGTATGTGAGGGCGAGAGCGATAACACCAAATTTAACACACCTGCTCCCCATTTACACCTGAGACCTTGTAACACTAACGATTTACATGACACCGGAGAGGGAAAAATGCTAATTGTGCCCAATTTGGACTCACTTTTGTTGCCAGCAGTTTAGACATTAATGGCTGTGTTGAGTTATTTTGAGGGGACAGCAAATTTACACTGTTATACAAGCTGTACACTCACTACTTTACATTGTAGCAAAGTGTCATTTCTTCAGTGTTGTCACATGAAAAGATAGAATAAAATATTTACAAAAATGTGAGGGGTGTACTCAGTTTTGTGAGATACTGTATAACATACATTACTATTTATTTACTAATGCTAGCAGCATGAGGATTAAACTAGTTAATGTTGATTTAGAGAGTTTAGTTCTGCTTTAAGGTAGTTGTATTTTTGTGGGTAAAAACAGCATCCAATTAGATTGCTTGCTTAATATTTATTTAGCATTTTAGAGAAAGCCCTGTTATCCTATCCCTGGGGTGTTGGTTTAGCGCAGGGGTCTTCAAACTTTGTAAACAAAAGGCCGGTTTACTGCCCTTTAGACTTTAGGGGAGCCAGACTGTGGCTGGTGGCCAGTAGAAGGAATCGTTTCCAATCTTTGGTGTCAGGGGGAAAATAGTGTCTCATCATTGATGTTAGGGGGAGGAATAGTGCCTCATCAGTTGGCCCAAGGGCCGGATAAAGGTAAGCAAATGGCCGCAGTTTGGGGACCACTGGTTTAGAACATAGAGGGGCACCTGTTCACTTGGATGTTGGGAAAACAACAGCAGCAGCAGCATGGCGGAGGGTTGGGTGACACTGTCTGCTCTCCTAGCACTTCCAGCATCTGGCCTTTACCGCCAAAATAATCCGTGATCAATTCCAGGAACTTCCACAGCGTTATGGAGTGATATCTGAGGATGAACAGAACAGAATGACAAAAGATCAGAAAGAGATAGAAGATATTACTATGAGTAAGCCCCCGTTCACACTGGTGCGACTTGTCATGCGATTTGACAGTTCCAAATCGCATGACAAGTCACACCCCATTGCCAGCAGCAGCTAATGTCGCAGCCATTATGATAAAGATTCCTGCACTACTTTTTACCGATTTCATTGCGACTTGCATAGACTTCTGTTAAATGAAGTCGCAAGCCCCAATAAAATCGGCAGTACAACCGCACTGATGTGCGGCTTTGAAATCGTGTTGAAGTAGCGCTATTTCAAAGCCACACCGGTGTGGACAGGGGGCTTAATGTGTACAAAATGATGGTGCTATGCACTGGCAGTCGGATTTCTACTCTAGATTGTGCAAGTAAGCAAAATAAAGTAAAGTAAGCATTTTGTTTTGGTTTCAGGCAGGTATACAAAGATATAGGGTATAGTTTTTAAATTCCATTCTGATTGTAGCCATCATACCTTTCCTGAGCTAAGAAATATGATTGTTGCTTAGAATGCAATTGTCTTCCTATCTTAAAGCCCATACACAAGGTACAACGGTTGCACAACGGTCATACAACCAGCTTGTTGTACGATCATCCGACAGTTAGCAAGCACAATTACAACAGCCGTCGTACAACGGTTGTACAACATTAGTAAGATGAGCAGACTAGAAAACTTTGGTTGTACAACAAGCGGTCATACGACTGTTGTACTGTGTGTACAGAGAAGTTGGTCCAACAAAGTTGTATGTGCAAAACACGCATGCTCAAAAGTCAGGGACGCTCGGAAGTGTCCGTTCTGGGAAACCTAAGTTCCTAATTCACAAATCACATGCACCACAACTTCCTCTGAAACCCAGACACATGGTTCAAAACCTGGACTGTCTGGGTGAATCCCAGACAGGTGGCAACCCTAGTGCCTAGGCCTTGTGTTGCACATTTGCATTGGCACATATTAGACAATAATATATTTATTGTATCACACATAAGACTCACATGGAAGCCACAAAGTTGCAGATGCCAGAGGAGCGAGGGATGAACATTCCAATGATGGAGGAGATGCAGAATACCTGGCAGGGGAGTACAGCAAGAAATATAGTTTAATGCCATATGTAGGAGGCCACTATTATGTCAATTTTGACCTTACAGAGATTTGTATCACTTTCGCCTCATGCACACAGGAACACTCTTCCCTGAGCGCATAATACACTAATAATAAGTACTGCTTGGTACACTGTCCAGCCGCAACAGCGGTCAGCCTCTCACAGAATAAGTGAGGTTACCTCCCTGAGGTCCCGCCACCACTCTGCTTCATTGTGGCGGCTGAGGATGTAAGTTTACATATATATATATATATATATATGTAAATTCTGAGGATACTTTTTACTGTTTTTATCCCATTGATGTCTTTTGGAGTCACCAATACATACTACACTATGGTCAGTATCTTTATATTGTTGGTGATTCGGGCTGGATGAGAACACCATTGAGATGGATTTCTGACATACACTATATTGTCAAAAGTATTGGGACACCTGCCTTTACACAAGCATGAACTTTAATGGCATCCCGGTCTTAGTCCGTAGGGTTCAATATTGAGTTGGCCCACCCTTTGCAGCTATAACAGCTTCAACTTTTCTGGGAAGGCTGTCCACAAGGTTTAGGAGTGTCTATGGGAATGTTTGACCATTCTTCCAGAAGCGCATTTGTGAGATCGGGCACTGATTTTGGACGAAGGCCTGGCTCGCAGTCTCTGCTCTAATTCATCCCAAAGGTGTTCTATCGGGTTGAGGTCAGGACTCTGTGCAGGCCAGTCAAGTTCCTCCACCCCAAACTCGCTCATCCATGTCTTTATGGACCTGCTTTGTGCAGTGGTGCGCAGTCATGTTGGAACAGGAAGGGGTCATCCCCAAACTGTTCCCACAAAGTTGGGAGCATGAAATTGTCCAAAATGTCTTAGTATGCTGATGTCTTAAGAGTTCCCTTCACTGTAACTAAGAGGCCAAGCCCAACCCCCCAAAAACCACCCCACACCATAGTACCCCCCTCCACCAAGTGATTCGGAGGGGTGGCCCAATACTTTGGCAGTATAGTGTGGATGAGCGAGTTTGAGATGGAGAAACTCGACTGGCCTGCACAGAGTCCTGACCTCAACCTAATACAACACCATTGGGATGAATTAGAGTGGAGACTGAGAGCCAGACCTTCTCGTCCCCATCAGTACCTGACCTCACAAATGCACTTCTGGAAGAATGGTCAAACATTCCCATAGACACACTTCTAAACCTTTTGGACAGTCTTCCCAGAAGAGTTGAAGCTGTTATTGCTGCAAAGGGTGGGCCAACTCAATATTGAACCCTACAGACTAAGACTGGGATGCCATAAAAGTTCATGTGCATGTAAAGGCAGGTGTCCCAATACTTTTGGCAGTATAGTGTATGTTATGAACATGTGGAATATCCTTACAGTCTTGGTCAGATACTGAAGGAATGGGGTAATTATTCCCTGAAGGAGTTGGATACTATGTTTATAAACGCATTCAGCTGTCTTATAGTTTAGACAGCAATTCAGTCTGGTGAGTGTGCACTTTATCCATTGGTGGAGGCATGACAATTGGGAGAAATAATATGGTGAAGGATTGGATGCATTTCAGTGTGGAAATTTTGGACATTGATCCTTTTATATTTGTTTTGATTACATATATTCATTTATGGACACATATTTAACTTGCACTGGGTATTTTAAGATTGTATATTACATTTTCTAACACTGCATTTCTGTTTTAAAGTCCCACAGGGTTTGACAGGCTGCCAGCAGCAGGGCTGGGCAGTGTGCCTGTACCTTCCACTTGCACTTAACCACTTCAATACTGGGCACTTTCACCCCCTTCCTGCTCAGACCAATTTTCAGCTTTCAGCACTGTCGCACTTTGAATGACAATTGTGAGATCATGCAACACTGCACCCATATTACATTTTTATCATTTTTTCACACAAATAGAGCTTTCTTTTTGGGTTTTTAATTTTTTGCTAAGCAAATTAAAAATGACCAACATTTTTGGGGAAAAAAACATTATTCTTTGTTTCTGTTATAAAATTTTGTAAATAAATATGTTTTCCCCTTCACTGACGGGCACTAATGAGGCTGCACTGACAGGCACTTATGAGGTGACATTGATAAGGTGGCACTGATGAGGAGGCACTACTATGCAGCACTGATGGGCACTGATATGCAGCACTGATAGGTGGCACTGATAGGCAGCACTGACGAGGAGCACTGACAGGAATTACTGATGGGCAGTGATTGGCATCTGTGATGGGCACTGACAGGCATTACTGATGGGCACTGATTGGCATTTGCTCTGGGGCACTGATTGGCATTTGTGATAGGCACTGATTGGTATCTGTGATGGGCACTGATTGGCATCTGGGATGGGCACCTCTGATGGGGGCTGCGCTGATAATCAATGCGCTAATTATCAGCGTAGACCCCCCCATCGGGAGAGCCGCTGATCGGCTCTCCTCTACTCTCGCTGTCAGTGCGAACTGAGGAAAGCCGATTACCGGCACTTCATGGTTACTGCTGTGATCAGCTGTGATTGGTCACAGCTGATCATGTGGTAAAGAGCCTACCTCATAGGCTCTTTACCAAGATCAGAGATGCGGGTGTCGGAGCGACACACCGCACCACCAATCACCACTCTGCGTGCCCCCGGGGGCGCATGTGAGCGGCTTATCCTGTTGGACGTCATATGATGCCCAGTCAGGATAACTGATACCCCGTCCGGCCATCATTCTGCTATAGGCGGGGCAAAAATATATTTACCTCTAAGGAAGAACTATAGGCAAAACTTTTTTTTATTATTTTGGATAGAGCAAGGGAGGGTTATAACCCGTGTCAGATTTTTTTTTTTCACCATCTGTGTCCCACTGCAGAGATTTCCCTTCACTTCCTGTCCCATAGCCAAACAAGGAGTGAAACTAAATCCCTGCAAATTAAGGGAATTCCTTGAGGACCCCCAAGTCACCAGAATTAGTGTCCCCTTAGAAGATCTCCCCTCTATTATTTTTCTGGGGACAGCCCAAAATTTGGGATTTTCTTTTACTTTCACTTAAACAGGACAAATAGGGAGGATGAATCTCCTTAATGGGGGCACAGACCACAATAAAAACTGAAAAGCATTCTAATCCCTCTCCACTCCATCCAAAACTAAGAAAAGAGAATGTTTTACCTTTAGTTATACTTTAAAACACTGGAGCCTCATGCACTTTGGCTAAACTCCCAGTGTGCATGAGGCCTTAAGCCTAGGTTCAAGTGATGCGATTTGGCATGCAATTTTACATGTCAAAACACATGCCAAATCAGCGTCCATTGCTCGCAATGGCACTGACCAAATCGTTGCGAAGCTGACATTGCGGCACTGCCCCGATTCTCAAAAGTAGTTTCTGTACTACTTTTGGCGATTTCAGGTGCGATTTCATAAATGTCTCTGAAATCGTTGGACTGACATGCGGGAATTAAATTGTGTGAGTTTAAGCTTCATTCCCGCAGCAGTGTGAACCTGGACTAAAGGAAAAATGGGACCTGCCATTGCTGACCTCCTTCTGGAAATGCTTGTTTGGATCACATCTGAAGAGATGCTGGGGATGTCAAGGTACACATACTGTGCCGTGTGAGAAAAGTAAACATAGGCAATTCACTGATTTTCATATATGAATTCACTCTAGGGTAATTTTGACAGGACATAGACGTTCCAGTGGACAAGAGGGTATTAGGTTAAAAATGGAGAAAACACCAGAAAAAAAACGCACATCACAGGATTGAATTCTTATATGTATCACTGGGGGTCAGTGGGAGATCACTGGGGATCAGTGAGAGGCGTACTGCATCTGTGCCCATCCTTACCACCTAACCTTAAGTCACCAAGAAGTTGTGGACTGTCTTCACATACCTACAATCTGGAATCCCTAACATATTACTGATGGTGGGACAATATTTAAACATCAAGCTGCTCTCTGAACATCTCCTGTAGGTCAATTGCGGATTAGAGCCACAAATGTTCAGAGGGTTCCCCCTCATATCTTGGTGCCTAGGCATGACCGATGATTGCTACTATGGTAAACAGAGCCCTGAATTTTAGAGCCATGGAAAGCCCAGGTAAAGTTTACTTTTTCTGAAGAAAGAGTGATGTGGTCAATGTAAATTAAATTAATCTGAGCTCTTCTTAAAGTGGTTGTAAACCTGTACATTAACCCAGTGAATTGACTGGTGATAGGTGATACACAAAGAAACAAATCCTCCAACATAAGTTGTACCTGTTTATCTACATCCGTCTTTCCCTTACATCAATTCAAAGTGCATAATTTACACAGGAACTCTCAGCTTTGAAAGGCAGGGGGAGGTGAGCTAAAGCTACACTCAGTGAGAAGAGCTCTGAAAGCTGATTGGATGGAAGGGACACACCCCCTTCACAAAGGAACAGAGCTGAGGCTGTCAATCACAGACTGTGCCTTCCTCCGTCACAATTTTTCTCTTTGTATCAGGAAAACGTGTCAGAAGTGACTCATGCTTATAGCAGAGGAATGAAGCATCAGACAGAAATGACACTTAGTACTCTGCATTGAGTCAAGTACACACTATAGAAGGATATGCTTTGTTCATATTTCATGTCTGAGGTTTACAATTACTTTACGCCTTATTGCTGACAGAGCTATATCTTAATCTTACTGGGTATACTCCCAGGATCCAGAGGTAAAGGCAAGTCCTACGTGAGCTTTGGATGTTCCTCAGGAAGAATCCCATCTCCTCTAGAAATAAGGCCAACTGGACCACTCCGACCACCACGGGAACAAGGAATATCCAGAGATCCTTCTTTATCACTGGAAAGACATGAACAAATTATGTTGCCAAGAACACATTATGCCATTATGCTGGCAGTTAAAGGCAAACCATTTACACAAACGAGGTGCTTAGAATGGTCAACTTTTTTCATTTACGTAAAATCTTTATCCCCCCCCAAAAAAAAAACTGTTGCTGTCATTGCCCAAAAAGCGTTAGCTGAAGTTCGTATTTAGTTTGTTAGTCAAGTTCATCTAAATCAGCTAGTCTAAAACTACCCTCTCCTTTGGACTAACAATGCTTTTGTCCAAAGGTGTCTCTGTTGCTCCTCCATTGAAAATGGAGCCACCATAAGACAGGAAGTGTGTTACTGGCCAGATCACCAGGTGAAAATAAAGGGAGTAAAAAAAGCATTAAGAAAAATAATGCAGCCACCACATTTAAGGATTAGTAAACTGGAATATATGAAATGTTTGTTTCTGGGTTTAAGACAACTTTAATTCAACTTCTTTGTAATCCATGGCAGCCAGGATTCAGAGAGAACCTCATAAATCTTCACCTGCCTTAGAAATCTGCGCGTGTATGTTACACCTTCCTTAGTCCACCGTTTTAGCTTATGAACAAAAAAACAGATGGGAAAGGGACCTAGACGCTCTAGAAACATGTGAAGCTGGTCTCCCCAAAATTATCGGAACACCTCACTCAGCTCTTCATCCTCTGCCGCTCCTATCTAACTCCACTTCGGTTGTCTAGATTTAAACCAGATCATCCCAGCAGTTGCTCCATGTGTGATGCTGAAACGGGGACCTTTTATCATCTCATCTGGAGCTGTCCTAAAATTCAGGGCTTTTGGACTCATGGGTTCTCCATTAACTCTCAACCCTAAACGCTACCCAACACAGAAGTCAATACATTTTCTAAAATCTTCCTCAATGAAACACTATTTGCGGCAAGGAAGACCATAGCCAGACAGTGGATGAGGAAGGATCCCCCAGTTGGGAACCTGGTTGGCGGATATAAACAATGCACTACCATACAAAAAATGTATGTATAAGCATAGGGGTTGTCCCGATAAATGTAATAAAATCTGGGACGAGTGGCTTCAATCCTCAGACACGTGTAACTAAATATTCTGCGATCTTCCTTCTGAAAATTGTACCTCGCCCTCCATTGAAGAGCAACATTTAGCGCCATAAAGTTTGCAGCGGGTATTAGTCAGCAGTCATCCATTCCTCACGTTTAATAAGCATAACAGTTTTGATGATATCCTGCCCATTTTAGCTTGCCTTGTTTTCTTGTCCTTGATTGAAAAATGCCTTACACTGTAACCTGTAAATGAATATATGCCAACTGGACCTCTGTTACAAATGTGTTTATTGTAAATGGCTGTTTTATTCAATAAAACCTTTTGTTGAACAAAAAAAAAAAAATCTGCGTGTTTTTGGGGATACAGGATACAGAGAGAGAGAGAAAGTTTCAAGACACAGGCAGGAAACTGAAGAACAGATTCAAAACGTAATAATAATATTTACTCGAGAAAGGCAACAGACATGGTCGTAATAATCATAAAAGGAGGACAAGCCTGTTAATTCCTTTATAACTGTTACCTTTGTGTTTTTCCTATAATGGTTTGTCACTGAAAAACATGGATTCGTTGTTACAATGGGGGAGATTTATTAAAACTGAATGTAGTGCACCCGTACATAGTAACCAATCAGCGTCTAAGTTTTATCGTCAAAGCTTAATTGAACAAGCTGACGTTAGAAGCTGATTGGTTACCATGCACAGCTGCATCAGATTCGGTGTGCACCAGTTTTAGTAAATCCCCCCCCCCCCCCCAATGTCTCAATATATAGCACACATATATACTGTATATGCAAGAACATGTTACCTTGAAGGAATTCCGATGAAAGGGGGAAACTCCCCCCTTCAAGGGAGCAGTTGGATGGCTTCACCATGGCTGTTTTTGCTTCTGTATTCAAGTGTTATGTTCCTCTGTCTTCCATTTTTCCTGGGCCGACCCTCTCTGGCTTCTGAGACATCCACCTTATTCTTGGATCTCCAGCACTCCTGAAGAGGATGCTCCCAACCTGTAAGCATTAATCATTAATAGAGCCAGGTGCTGGCGTCCAGGTAACTGACTGAAGTCCACAGGTAACATCTACCTGGAAATGGGAAGAATGCCACACCCTCTTCCCTCCGATCATCATCATATCACTTCATTACAGAAGCTATCATCTTGGTTTGTGAATGGTGGAGATCCAGCAAAACAGCTAAATACACAATTTATATAGCTGTAGGAAGGGCACAATTTGCCATTGGGCACAATTGGCCTGTGTCTATAGGTGTTGGTGGCCAAAAGTTTTTTGTACAGTTAATTACCATGCACTTTTTCATCATCACTAAAAACAAAGTCAAGTCATATAAACTTATTTTATGTCAATATTGTAATTTGGGTAAAGACAAAAAATTTTTGGTTAAAAAGAAAGGCGTTGCTTCAGCCATCAAAGGTTGTGTTCCTCTGGGCTCCAAGGTTGAATTTCAGCCTTGTGTAAATGGGAAATTTACTTTCTAAAAGGACTAAAGAAGTTATACATGCAGGCTTATGTACTTTACACAAACCCTGTGCAGAACCTATGGAGGGTGTTAGTTCTAAAATACATACTATATAGTGTTGACCAGCCCTTGCCCACACATTGGACCAATGATTATCACCACACGGGTGACACTCGCCATGGGTTCTCTCCTTTAATTGACATAGCTGCTTTTCCCACCCATCAGAATACATAGCATGAACTTCTACTGTAAGCCTGAATGCAGCTTCCAACCGATGTTTCTAGCAGCTCAAGTTAAAAAAACACACATTTCAGGTATATTGGCTGAGCTGACAAAAATGATTTATTGACGTAAGGGAACAGATAAGGGAACAAAGGTTTGTGTTTTTATGTGTTTGCATAGAGTTTCAATAAATTCTTTGTGTAAAATATCCACATAGTATAACCACGTGATGATTTTAATAAAACTACAGCTCTCTATGTGCAATCTTTGCATGGAATCTTTTTAGTACATTGCAGCAATATATATGACGGTGTGGACAGTGGCAAAATTCCAGACACCAATAAAAATAAAACACACAGCTAGAAATAACACTGCTGCAATAAAATCAACAGTGAGCACAGTACACAGAGCATTCCAAAACCTGGGCCAGAATGTTGCATTCATATAGATAAAAAAAAAAAAAATAGAAAAAATTGTTTATAGTGAGGGAAAAAAGTTTTCGATCCCCTGCTGATTTTGTATGTGTGCCCACTGACAAAGAAACGATCAGTCTATAATTTTAATGGTAGGTTTATTTTAACAGTGCAAGACAGAATAACAACAAATATATACAGAAAAACGCATTTCAAAAAAGTTATAAATTGATTTGCATTTTAATGAGTGAAATAAGTATTTGATCCCCTATCAATCAGCAAGATTTCTGCCTCCCAGGTGTCTTCTATACAGGAAACGAGCTGAAATTAGGAGCACTCTCTTAAAGGGAGTTCTCCTAATCTCAGCTTGTTACCTGTATGAAAGACACCTGTCCACAGAAGCAATCAATCAATCAGATTCCAATCTCTCCATCTCACCATGGCCAAGACCAAAGAGCTGTCCAAGGATGTCAGAGACAAGATTGTAGACCTACACGAGGCTGGAATTGGCTTCAAGACCATCGCCAAGCAGCTTGGTGAGAGGGTGACAACAGTTGGTGCGATTATTCGCAAAGGTAAGAAACACAAAATAACTGTCAATCTCCCTCGGTCTGGGGCTCCATGCAAGATCTCACCTCAGGGAGTTTCAACAGAGGCGTAACTAGAGCCTTCAGGGCCCCGGTGCAAGAAATTATGAAGGGCCCCCTGACCCCTGGCCAAGGCCCTTCCCTCTTCCCACTGATTCTGGGGCCCTTTACTCCCATTGCGGGTCCCTTTATTATGGTACAGCAGCAGGGCCCTTTCACAAGTTCTGCAGTGGGCCCCTTTCTGCCATCTTCGGGCCTCGCCATGGTGGTGAAATGCCAGGGCTCGGTCACAATTGCAACCCTTGCAATCCTGATAGTTCCCTCACTGGTGTCAGTAGTTTTTAATTTTTATTTAATTTTATTATTTTTTTTACCATTTAATTTTAATTTGTTTACAATTTTATTTTTACAATTTTTTTGGAACTCTGTTGGGGGGCTTTGATGAGATATCAGGGGTCTAAACAAACTTCAGCTCTCAAATTCCATTTGTGTAGCCTGCACTGAATGAATTGACAAGAATAGCTGTGCACTGAGCCTCCCATTCATTCAGAACCAGAAGTACAGTAAAAACTGTTTACTATGCTTCATGTATGAATGAACCAATTGGTACCAATCACTGACTCTGTTCATTCAGAAAAGGAAGGAACCGTAAATTACAAATTTTCAGACCCGGTCCCATCATGACATCTTCTACAGCAGCTGGAAGGAGAGAGGAGGGGACAGCAGCTCTGTGGTGGAGACCAGGGAAGCACACAGGGACCCTGGGAACAGCAGAAGACAAGTAAACTGGATAGAGGGAAATGGAGGAGATTGGGTCCTCTAAATGACAGCCTCACCAGCCCTCCTATTCAGGTGTAGAAGGGAGGCAAATGGGCCCCCTGGACCATGGGGCCCGGTTGCAATTGCAACCCCTATGGTTACGCCCCTGAGTTTCAATGATCATGAGAATGGTGAGGAATCAGCCCAGAACTACACGGGAGAATTTTGTCAAAGATCTCAAGGCAGCTGGGACCATAGTCACCAAGAAAACAATTGGTAACACACTACGCTGTGAAGGACTGAAATCCTGCAGCGCCCTAAAAGGTCCCCCTGCTCAAGAAAGCACATGTACAGACCCATCTGAAGTTTGCTAAAGAACATCTGAATGATTCAGATGAGAACTGGGTGAAAGTGTTGGAGTCAGATGAGACCAAAATCAAGCTGTCATCAACTCAACTCACCATGTTTGGGGTAGGTTGGGGTTTGTATTACAAAGGTGGAGGTACAAACTTCCACCCCTACCACAAAAAACCCCAGTATCCGTCGTAAGGAGGATGGGGTTTGTACCACTCAACTCAACTACTGTCGAACTAAAACCAGAGTAGACTGAGGTTGTGAAAGTGGGTCAAGAGTAGACTTAGTAAGTCTACAAGAAATCGTTTGAAGTCTACCCAGACATGTACACGAAAGAACTCGTCCCCCTGGAAAATCCCGCGACGTCCTAAAGTCAGGAAG
>BLSH010448769.1:1175354-1210654 GCA_018402905.1 Glandirana rugosa | reverse complement strand
CCGTGTAAGTAAACACGGACCTCCGTTCTGTTAGAGGGGGAAGGGAGTGATCACAGCCTTCCTCTACATGGAAGCTGTAATCACTCCCCTCCCCCTGCCAGTCAAACACTAAGACAGTTAGAACACGCCCAGGGAACATAGTTAACCCTTAGAGCACCCCCTGCAGGTTAACCCCTTCACTGCCAATGGCATTTACACAGTAATCAGTGCATTTTTATAGCACTGATCGCTGTATAAATGCCAATGGTCCCAAAAAAGTGTCAAAATGTTCCGACATGCCCATTGCAATATCGCAGTACCACTAAAAATCGCAGATCGCCGCCATTACTAGTAAAAAATAAAAAAAAAATAAAAACCCCAGAAATGAATTCTCATCATCCGTAAACGCTGCAACTTTTGCGCAAACCAATCAATAAACGCCGATTGCGATTTTTTTAATCACAAATATGAAGAAGAATATAAATCGGCCAAAACCGATGAAAAAAAATGTTTTTTTTATATATTTTTTTTTAATTTGTATTTTAGCAAAAAGTAAGAAATTAGTTTTTTTTTTGCAAAATTGTCGCTCTTCTTTTGTTTATAGCGGCGATCAGAAATGACGCAGAGGCAATAAAATACCACCAAAAGAAAGCTCTATTTGTGGGGAAAAAAGGACGCAAATTTTGTTTGGGTACAACATCGCACGACCGCACAATTGTCAGTTAAAATGACGCAATGCCGAATCGCAAAAAGGGCTCTGGTCAGGAAGGGGGCAAATCCTTCCGGGGCTGAAGTGGTTAAGGAGTCCCTAAAAATTAGATACAATGGCTTTGAAATGTCAGAGCTCAATTACTTTAGGATCCGTGGATGGATGCCATCTGGTCCAGGTGCTTCATCTACCTTTATTCTGTCTATGGTGTCCTTTTATAAAACTGTGATCAGCGCTCATTTTCAGTTTATAAAGCAGAGATAATCGGGAGAGAAGCTGTTCTTCACCGATTATCTCTGCACATCTCCAACTGTCATTCACTGACATAGAAATGGCCAGTTTATAAAGCAATGATCTGAGCACTTCACTGGTGATCTCGGGCAGAATTCACCCTCCCCGATTCACCAGCTCAGAGGTGGAGAATTGGGGGGGTGAAGAGGGAATCCCGGGGACGGAGGAAGATTAGAGACTTCCCCCTGCCTCGTTCAGACCCCCCAACACAGTAGCCATGTCCCCCTGCCCTGTATATGTATATATATGTACATACATGTATATGATGTATGTGTGTATATACGTGTACATATAATGTATGTGTGTATATATGTACATATAATGTATGTGTGTGCTTATATACACATATATAGTGTAGGGGGGCTAATAATTTTATTAATGATTTGGGCGGGCTCCTCCGACAATGTCAGTTACTGAGCAGTGATAATTTATCACTGCTTAATAAACCGACATCTCTGAGTTTCTGTGAATTTCGGTGCCGTAATCTCGTAATGTCTCACGAGATCAGGGCGTTCTCCACAGTTTAAAGCGTTTGTAGATCACTTCACTTCACAAACTGTGAAGTGATCTACACACCTTTATAAACAGGCACACAGGGGAGAACGATCTCCTCTGTGAATGCCGGAGAACTGTGCAGTGGATTTTTTACACTGCTTTATAAATGTACACCTTAGTGACATGCGCCCCAAGTGTTCAGCTAGAGCTAAAATGTTGGAGTCCTGATATGGAACCATATTAAATTGCTGAGGCCAATATCAAATGTGGTGCCAGTATTTTGAAGGGAGCACTGACTTTTAAAGTGACTGTAATGACAGTGATCACCAACGGTCTCTTGCAATATATCCCCACTCTCTGATTGTCCGCTACAGTATGTCCCAACAGTATTTTCTTCTGTAGCATGACCATGTACTGTAGTGTATCCAGGCTCTGACTATATTCTATAGCATTACATACATGGCACATTTTGTGTGGCCATTTGGTGATGTTGGGGCTACACCTGAGGGCTACTATATGAAGTAAGTTGACCATCTCAGCTTCAAGCGCATTCTCGGAACTTGTCTTCCTATAGTGGTGTATACCCTCTCATTATGTCATATAGAGAGGGTATACGCTCTCATTATGTCATACTGTCAACAATGTGCTTTTACTATAAACATAAAATCTGTTTCCAGATCATCCAGATATTTCTTTTTACATGGTAATCTGTTTATATCAGGATTCTCTAGTGTAATGTATATGTGTGCACATGTTCATGTTATTGTTCTGAGCCCAGCATGTCCACACTGTGTTGCCACTGTACAAATCAATAACAGTACAATGTAAAGGGAAATGTTCAAAAAGCTCTCTATGAATAACATTTGAAAGGTCTCTGTCAGTATTGCAGTTGTTTAGCAAATGTTTTGTGGTCAGTGTGCCAGTTTGCAGCGGTGATTGCTGAGCTGCTGGGTCTTGTAAACATCAGCCATGTAAAAATAAGCGACAATGTAAGAGGTGACATAACAAATCACTGCATGTGACAGCAAAGTCAGCTGGTGATGAAAGAGTTAATTTTGACAGGCTGGAGGGTCAGCGTTTAGGTCAGGGGTCGGCAACACACTCTCTATGGCTGGATCAGCAATTCTGACCCTGATTGTGCACATTCTCTGCCCATTTCTGGAATCTGTCGCTTCTCTCGTGCACTGGGGGGCTTTCAGGGAGGGGCATTAAATATGGGTGGTGCCTGCTGATGGCTGATTACCTGCAGATTCTATCCCTCAGTCACAGAAAGCCAGCCACTGGGGCAAGATGCCAGAGGCAAAAGGTATGTACCCAGGGTGCATGTGTGCTGGCTGATTGACCCTCAGACACGTCACAACTGAAAGACCCCCATGAAAGATGGGAGCCTCACATCTAACAGACTCCATAACAAAAGGGACTCCGCACATCTGATTGACTCCCATAACAGAGGGACTCCACACATCTGACTGACCCTCATAACAGAGAGACTCTGAAAACCCAATAGAGCCCCATTTAACATCTAACAGACTTTCATAACAGAGGGACGCAACAAATCTAACGAGACCTCATGGCAGAGTGACTCCACACATCTGACGAGACCTCATAACAGTGGGACTGCGCACACCTGACGAGACCTCATAACAGAGGGACTGCGCACATCTGACGAGACCTCATAACAGAGGGACTCCGCACATCTGACGAGACCTCATAACAGTGGGACTCCACACACCTGACGAGACCTCATAACAGAGGGACTCCGCACATCTGAAGAGACCTCATAACAAAGGAACTCCACACATCTGATGGAGACCTCATAACAGAGGGACTCCACACATTTGACAAGACCTCATAACAGAAGGACTGCGCACATTTGACGAGACCTCATGACAAAGGGACTCCGCTTTTGCATTGATACCTCAAAACAGAGCTCCACACATCTGACAAGACCTCAAAACAGAGGGACTCCACACATTTGACAAGACCTCAAAACAGAGGGACTCCGCACATCTGACGAGACCTCATGACAGAGGGACTCCGCGCATTTGACGAGACCTCATGACAGAGGGACTCCACGCATTTGACAAGACCTCATAACAGAGGGACTCCACACATTTGAGGAGACCTCATAACAGAGGGACTCCACACACCTGACGAGACCTCATAACAGAGGGACTCCACACACCTGACGAGACCTCATAACAGAGGGACTCCACACATCTGACGAGACCTCATAACAGAGGGACTCCACACACCTGACGAGACCTCATAACAGAGGGACTCCACACATCTGACGAGACCTCATAACAGAGGGACTCCACACATCTGACGAGACCTCATAACAGAGGGACTCCACACATCTGACGAGACCTCATAACAGAGGGACTCCGCACATCTGACGAGACCTCATAACAGAGGGACTCCACACATCTGATGAGACCTCATAACAGAGGGACTCCACACATTTGATGAGACCTCATAACAGAAGGACTCCACACATCTGACGAGACCTCATAACAGAGGGACTCCACACATCTGACAAGACCTCATAACAGAAGGACTCCGCACATCTGACGGAGACCTCATAACAGAAGGACTCCGCACATCTGACGAGACCTCATAACAGAGGGACTCCACACATCTGATGAGACCTCATAACAGAAGGACTCCACACATCTGATGAGACCTCATAACAGAGGGACTCCACACATCTGACGAGACCTCATAACAGAGGGACTCCACACATTTGACAAGACCTCATAACAGAAGGACTCCGCACATCTGACGAGACCTCATAACAGGAGGGACTCCACACATCTGACGAGACCTCATAACAGAGGGACTCCACACATTTGACAAGACCTCATAACAGAAGGACTCCACACATCTGATGAGACCTCATAACAGAGGGACTCCACACATCTGATGAGACCTCATAACAGAAGGACTCCGCACATCTGACGAGACCTCATAACAAAGGGACTCTGCTTTTGCATTGAGACCTGCATATATTATGAAGCCTTGTGACAGAGGGATGCTGCATACCTGAGGCGCTCTGAGTTATTGGTTGTTTTATACAGAAAGCTTTATTCCTGCAATCCTAGTTACTGTAATATATGTATACTTGCTTTTAATGTCACACATTTATTGCCACAGCTGTAACTAAAATGGGGGGGGGTGGCTGTTAATAAGAGGCTATAAACAAAATGATTTCTGGAATAGCATTTATGAATAGGGTTGCCACCTTTTTGGTTCCTGGAAAAAATGAACAGGAAAAGGAAAACGTGCGAGTGTGGATGCTTATTAAATGTGAACATGGTATACATTTGACTATTTTTAATAATTGAATAACTCCATTCAATTTTATTATTATATCTGCCTACAGTTGAGCTTTAAAGCTGACCTGCATACACATTTAATGCAGCTCTGTAATCATTAATATGCCCTTATGTGTAACTTTTTTAATACAAGAAGTAGAAGTCCTTGAAAATGATGTTTTCTCTTCTAGTCCACTGTACAGCCTGTATAGCAGAGCTCAAATAGGGGGTAGGGGGAGCAGCAGAAGGAGCCAATCAAGGGTGTGCTGGACAACAAAGAGCACAGTCATAGGAGGAGAGAGAAAAAAGATGAGATAATCAGATTTTTTTTTTCATGGTTCTATCACAAAGTGGGGGCGGGGACCTGTAAGTAAAAGTGAAACTGCTGCAGAGAAAGGCCAGTTGTCCTCCCTAGCCAGGAGTGTGCTATGGGCCAGAGCTGTGTAAAACTCAGGACAGAATAAACACGGATGAAAATCCTTTGGCAAGTAAAACAACTTCCATATATGTATTTCATCTATGTGCTCAGATTTAAGGTCTGTATTGAAATATTAACTGATCTTTTTGTAAGACGATAAAAGCATACAAATTAGCATGCTGTCAAATAATCTTATCAAATTGAATGACTAGAGAACTGTAATGAAAATGACAAGAATGCAGTGCACAGCAGCAAATGAGTATGTAGTGGTGTAGAGAGTACACCAGGAGTGTTAAGCCTCGTACACACGCTTAGATTTTCGGATGAGAGAACGTCCATTTTTGTTGGATGCTAGTCTTATGTCAAAAGTGAAGCGGTTACTAACAATACAAAAATTCTCGTACGACCGAATTCAACATCAGAAGTGATGTAATGTGTTGAATAGCTTTGTATGTATTTTTTTGTTTCTGAGCATGCATCGCCTTGCACTTATGATTTTTTTCGGACGAAAACCATACTAACTAAACGAAAATTGGACGTTGAGTTCACGTATGAGAAAAAATGTTATAGTCTGCACATCCAGCTTTTGTCGCCTGAAAAATCAAAAATCGGCCGTCGAAAGCACCATACTAACGATCTGAAAATCGGAAGATCGGTCATCGTACGAAAATCCCCATCCGAAATTCGCATTGTGTGTACGGGCCTTTACTCTCTGTGCTTAGAATATAAAATGCCAGCTATTCCTAACTATTAGGGGGCTCCATGCCGCACACTACAATGGCTTAGCATTGCAGGAGCATTGGAAAATCCCTGGGCAGGCCACTGTCAGGCACAGGTTGACCATACCTGGAAACTTTTAAAATTTCCTGAGCCTGAGACATTCATGTGTGAAAAGGGTAGACAACATCATGCATCCTAGTATAGGCAATGTTGCAGAATAATTGAATTCCCTATTGTATCTATTTAACTCATGTATTGTCTAATTAAAATATATTAGTTCCCTATGCTGTCTCTTACATTAAGACTTGTTAAAAAGTTACAATATTGTAGTCTGATCACTAGGGAAGGGAGTCTGTGCTATGGTAGAAGTGATCTCGATGGCAGTAAAGCCCCCCAATCGTGCACTGCCCTGATCATCCTTTTGTGGTTCCTGGGATCATTTGGCCTGTTAGCCAAGGTCCAAAGTAGGAGGACTCAAAAGTCCCCCTATCGTGCACTGCCCCAATCATCCTCTTGATTCCTGGGCTCATCTGGCCCTTCTGTTAGCCAAGATCCAAAGTAGGAGGACTCAAAATGGAGCAGAATCTCCTGTAGGCCAAATAATCCCAGAAGTGCTCAGCTCTAGGTATTTCCTGGTTTAAAGCGGACATAATCCCTGCAGCAGACCAGGGACTTACTGCCCCTGATCTGCACTGACTGGTGGCAAAGGCAGCATTAAGATGTGGGCAAATGGATGACTAAATTAACCTCCTCAGATCCGCGCTATAGCCGATAGACGGCTACAGCGCGGATCTACTTTGCCAAGACGCTGTCAATTGATGTCTGCCCCTTTGTGCGCTCCCCGCGTGCCCTCGCAGCCACCTGCGGCGCGCTCTCACGCCCGCCACGAGCTGCGTGAGCGTGTCCACGAGTCGGGTGGACTCCATGTCCGCCGGAGACCCGTGATCGTCTAACAGAGAGCCAGAACGGGAAACCGCCAATGAAAACACGGCGGTTTCCCGTTCTGTGAGGGGGACATGACAGATCTACTGATCCCTGTGATCGGGATCAGTTAGATCTGTTATGTCACTGCCAGCCCAGCCCCCTCACAGTTAGAACACAGTTAACCACTTCCGTGCCAGTGACATTTATACAGTAATCAGTGGCTATTTTTAGATCCGATCGCTATATAAATGTCATGGGTCCAAAAGTGTCACACACCCTAATCACCCTGTACTGTGCAGATTCCCCCTGCTGCCTGGCTGCAGAGAAAGGGACGGGGGAATCTCTGTCCTCAGTCTCTGTCTCAAAAGTGAGACATCAGGAGTCTGTTTAGACCCCTGATATTTCAACAAAGCCCCCCAGCGGGGCTCCTAAATAAAATTGTAAAAAAAAAAAACTAAATATAATATTGTAAAAAATAATAAAAAAAAATTGTAGAAAAATAAATAAAATAAAATAAAAATAAACTACTGACACTGATCTCTGCCCTTTTGACATATATACACACATGCATATTTGTTTGCGCTTTGTGGTGCACACCCTAATGCAATAGGCTGCGCACGCCTATGAGATGATATAACTTTTGCGCAACCCAATCAATATATGCCTATTGCATATATATATATCGGCCTACAACAAAGAAGTCCCACCTATTTCCTCTTTGTTGTAACTGAATTAGGGATGGAGACATATCCATATGTTTCATACAAAGTCCCTCCAAGTCCCCCTTTTCCCCTTTCCCCCCCTTTTTTTATGCAAAGTATATATCGGCCTAAACTGAGGAATAAATTTGTTTTTTATTATTTTTTGGACATTTACTATAGCAAAAAGTAAAAAATACTGTTCTTTTTTCAAAATTGTCGCTCTTATTTTGTTTATAGAGCAAAGAATAAAAAAGAAAGTTCTATTTGTGGGAAAAAAAAGGACGTCAATTTGGGTACAACGTCGCACGACCCTGCAATTGTCACTCAAAGAGCGATAGCGCTGAAAACTGAAAATTGGCCTGGGCGGGGGGGGGGGAAGGGGTTTAAGTGCCCAGTAAGCAAGTGGTTAAGAGAAACCATCACTTCATCTAAATATTATCTCATAGGGGCTCTAGCAGATATTAGTAAAATCCTGACAGTAGTTCTAAAATGTTTTGGCTGGACATACACTTTATAACAGACCTTGCAATAAAAATCATCTAACCCTTATTTATTAGCTTCCCATGCTTCAACTTTAATTGTTACCTGAAAAAAAACAAAAAAACTTAGGTGAACAGGTCAGAACTAATTATTATTGTGTTTTTTAACCTAATGTGCTGAAATTAATCAAACATGACTCAGTTTTGGCACAAGTTTTAAAGGAATCAAGACTATTATTGTATGAAACAGACAACGATCATTATAGGCCTTTAGACACCATGGGACAACTGTCCTGGAAGAACAGGTACTTGACTGGGTTGGTATTTGCTGATCACAAATTCCTTTATGATAATTTTCAAAAGCAAAATGATCTATTTCAGTGTAGTGTTTGGTAATTAGGCAGTACTGACATGACGTGAGTGGAAAGAAACAATCAGGTCCATTCGATGTCACTGTTGTGACCGATATTTACCATCATCTGAGAGTGATTTTAAAGAGTCATTTAATTTTCATACAGGAAAAATTAAGAAATACTTTATCCTAAGTCTGGGCCAGAGATCAGTGTTGTTGGTTTAAAATGTTGCAGCGGGTCTGGTGACTATAACAAGAAAAAGCAGACACCTAACTACCTGCTGCTCTTGATGGGTCATTTGTCCATTCTTAGCAGACTTAGAAGGGAGGCCGTATTAGGTTTTTGGTAAATTATTATTAAATAGGATGATATAAATTAAAATAGTGCATTTTAGTTGTTTTACTGTCCAATTTATGAATTCATTTAAGGTGGACTAAGTAGTTTTGGCTCAACCCAATTACTGGTTGGCTGGATCTTTTAGGCCATAAATGAGACTTCATGATAGTCCATTATACTGAGCTGAAATACAGTACAAAAGTCATTAAAACGGAATCATTCACAGACAAAGCTTTTAAAATTGTTTGGAATTTCTCTCCCATCTCTTTAATATCCAAAGATGTTATTTTCATTCCATACATTGTTATGCTTATTGGAAGAGTTCGGACAGATTTGGTCCCACACAATCTTGAATTGACAAAAACGATTCTATTCAAGTATGTATTCTTAACTCAAAAAGTACCTTCCATTGCACGCGGCCTCCTCCTAGTTTTATTTTTTTGCCGCCATGATTCAATTTCCTGTTAGAGGATGGCTAGGTTTGTTCTCCATTGTCCCACTGTATGTTGGAATGTAGCCACTCTCGTGTTGAGATGGACTATAGGATTTTAGTGTGCATAGAGCAGTGCACATGACTGCAACTGCTTGTTCCAAGCAAACAGAAGTGAAGGGGAAAATTAGAGGTTTAGTAGCTCATAGAGGATGTTACAAGGAGGCATAAAAACACAAGAACAACTTAATGGAAAACAGATTACAGGGCAGTAAAGTAGATGTACTGTACATAGTTTATTTTTAAAGAATAGGGTTATTTGCTTAGTGTTGCTTTAATAATCAGACAATATATGGGTATCTAATCTGTGAGCTCCTTAGCCTAAATTTTCCTTGATTTTTTTTTCTTACTCTTACAGGTGAAAAGTCAGACAAACCTCTGTACAGGGTGAGTGGGAGATGCTAAAGTTTTCTTTCTTGCACTTAACTCACCACTAAGTTGTTTGTTTTTTTAAACCTGCCTTTAATCTCATTTTAATTCGCCAAGAATGTCCTCCCTCCTCTGTAATCTCTAGTCTTTCTTTATACCTTCTCTCTCTGTTCCAGTCTTTCCCAAACTCCAGCATTTCTTTGTTATTTGTTTTTAGGTTTCTCTGGAATCTCCATGTCTTTACTCTTTTGACAGTTACTTGCTTGCTACTTTATCGCTCGCTTCTCGTAATCTCCCAACACTCCATCTTTGAGCCCTCTTCATTGTATCCTACTTGACTGCATTTCTCCTGGGATCTCCTCCTCAATTCTCCATTTTTATCTTCTGGAATATAGCCATCTTCCTTCTTCCAGAATATCCATCCTGATTCTCTGCTCGATCAAAATATCCTCTGCAACTTTCTATAGCTTGTTGGATAATTTATATACATATACATACACAAAGTTTTATCATATGTACATAGGTGTGTACTGTAGGCTATGATTTATCGCCTAACACAGCTGGCAGACAAGGTGCATTTTTACATATCAAAAGGACCAAAGCAGTTATCTAAAGGAGATTGTAAAATGTAAATTTGTTTGCCAGTTGTATTAGGCCATAAATCATAGCCTACAGTACACACCTATGTACATATTATAAAAAACTGTGTGTATGTATATGTATATAAAATATCCTACATAAATTATCCAACAAGCTATAGAAAGTTGCAGAGGATATTTTGATTGAGCAGAGAATCAGAATGGATATTCTGAAAGAAGGAAGATAGATATATTCCAAAAGATAAAAATGGAGAATTGGGGAGGAGGTCCCAGGAGAAATACAGTCAAGTAGGATACAATGTAAGTATATAAAATATCCAACATAGATCTTCTCTAAAAGAGTTTCATCCTTAACTTTCCAACTCTTCTTCTAAAGAGTCTACCAAAATCTCTTCTCGTCTCTACTAGAATCCCTTCCATAACCCCCCACCTCTTATATCTACGAGAATCTACTCCATTACCCTCTACATTTCATCTCTACCAGATTCTCCTCTACAACTCACCACCTGTCATCTCTTCCAGATTATCTTCTATAGCTCTCCACCTGTCACCTCTTCCAGATTCTCCTCTATAACTATTCACCTTTCATCTCTTCCAGATTATCTTCTATAGCTCTCCACTTGTCATCTCTTCCAGATTCTTCTCAATAACTCTCCACCTGTCATCTCTTTCAGATTATCTTCTATAAAACTTTCCACCTATCATCTCTGCCAGATTCTGCTCTATAACTTTCCACCTGTCATCTCTGCCAGAGTCTCCTCCATAACTCTGCGCCTCTCATCTCTACCAGAATATCCATTATTCTCTTTCTTTTCTCCTTAGAATCCCCTACAACACAAGCACCGAGTGCAAGAGAAAAAAACACATGTTAAGAAGCAAAGAGGTAAATAAGCACAATATGTAAAAGGAACTTATACAATCTAAAAAATGTCCCAAATTCTCTTACTTCCCAATTATGCTTTATCAGTGGCTATTGGATTCACCTTAAAAATGTTTTAGAGGCCTGAAGGGAGGAATTGGCAGTTTTAATGGTTCCCTTTCCCCTTCCCTTATACCCCCCCCCCACCCTTTTTGTTTACATTTTTTTTTAATCTTTTTTACCACACTCCCGTTTTACTTTTCTCATCCTTTTTCTTTCTGTATATTGTTCTTCTTATTCTGTGGGACCCCTTTGGGTCGCTCCTTCATCTTTATAAATACGATTTCTACCATGGAAAATACCACGTGGGGTACAGAGACTCCCTAGACCCTGGTATTCCTGGTCATAGTTTCATGTACATGTTTGTCTCTTATATGCAATGGCTTTTGTTGTGTGATCTTTTTCATGGAAATGTTTCCTTTTAGGCTCCATTTACATGGGAAGCTGTTTTCAACTTCCCCTGAACGTTTTATCCTGACAGCTAGAAACCAGCATCTAAAACGCCCGTTTTGCATGCCGCGTTTAGTGGCATTTTGCCGCGTTCGCGTCTAGAAGCGTTTCTGAAATAAAAAAACTCGTTTTTTTTTTTTTTTTTTTTTAAATGGAAACGGCTGTAAACGAAACGGTCCTAGATGCGAGTTACCTCGTTTAGCGGCATTTACAAGCTGTTTGGCGTTTCAAATGCCTCTGAACTGGCGTCTGAACCCATTTTTTTGCGGCCCAAAAAAGCCTCTAAACTCAACTGCCTGGAAACGACCTTAAACGACCCTGTGTAAATGTACTGATGAGATAACAGAGGAAAGTTCAGGGGCAGATGAAAAAAAAACGCCCAAATGCCTCTAAACGTCCGTTTACCAGCAGCAGTGTAAATGAGGCCTCAGAACTGCCAATGCTGTGGTTTCTGTACTTACCGTGTGTTATCTTTAAATAAAGTATTAGAAAAATATTTTTTTTTTTTAGAAAAAGGCAGCCCATACATTAATAATATTTCCCGCTACCGAATCCAGTAGATCCAATCTTAGCTCCCTCTTGCAGAGCTACACCCATTGTTGAGACTTTCCCCATCCGACACTTCGAGGTTGTGGATGCTTGCATCTCATTGCTGTGGCTCCCCCCCCCATATCTAAAATGATACATCTCCCCCCACCACAACAGCATCCAACTGGCAGAAGCAAACATTCACCGCAACTAAGAAGTGTTGAATGCTGAAGATTTTAGTGGCAGGTGCAGGGGTGTATCATGAAATGAGTGGGCCTGTGTGCAAGATAAAAAGTGGGCCCCAGTCATGGCAAAAAATGTGGCGCGCACCGCGCCGGAAATGGGCATGGCTTGAGATGCACTGAATATTGGGTGTGGCTAAAGGGGGTGTGGTTTAAAGAGTCTGTGATGACTTGCATAGTGCAGAATGCAGTAGTGTTAAATAGGGAATGTACAGTGCAGAGTGTATGGCGGTGGGTAGTATGTGCAGGAGAGGAGTGGGGTGTGTTTGATGGTGGGTTAGTATGTGCAGGAGAGGAGTGAGGCGCCTATGGAGATGGGTAGTATGTGCAGGAAAGGAGTGTGGAGTGTACAGTGTTGGGTATTATGTTCAGGATTGTGTCAGTAGGGTAGTGGATGTTGTCAGTTCTTTATTTTTATTTTTTTTAAAGACTTTTACAAAATTCTTTTAGTATTTTTTTTTTTCATTTTTTCAAAAAAACTTTGGGGCCAGTGGATGGTGTCAGCACAGCAATGGACAGTGTCAGAATTTTTTTTATTTTTATTATTTTTTTTCACAATTTTATTTTTTAAAATTCATTTTTGTATATATATATATTTTTTACAATGATTTGGGGGGGGGGAGGGGATTTGGACAGTGTCAGTAGGGCAGTGGATGGTGTCAATAGTTTGTTTTATTATCTTATTATCTATTGTTTTTTACAATTTTATTTTAGATATTTCTTTTAATATTCTTTTTTTACAGTTCTTCTGCGGAAGGGGGTGGGGGGAGGGGTATGAGGCAGAGGATGGTGTCAGTAGGGCAGATGTTGGTGTCAGTAGAGCAGTGGATGGTGTCAGTTTTTTATTTTATTGTATTTATTTTTTACAATTTAATGTTTTTAATTTTTTTTTTGGGGGGGGGGGGGGGGGCAGTGGACAGTATCGGCAGGGCAGGGTGGGGCAGTGATGTCAGTATTTTTTTATTTATTTTTTTAATCAGCACTGAACATGAATGGACGAAACTGAAGCAGAGTGACACACAGGTTACTCTGCTCAGTTATCACAGGACAGGAGAGCGATTGGTAACGAACGCTCTCAATGTTCAATTCAGACAAGGAAGGGGCCAGTAAATTACATATTTACCGGCCCTATCCTCTGCTCTCCATCCTGACAGATCACCCCGACAGCTGGGAGGGTGCGGAGGAGAACACAGTGGCTGGGGAAGAACGGGGGGGAGCGGAGAGGGAGAACACGGGAGCGGAGAAGTGAAGGAGAACGGGGCAGCGGAGAAGGAGAAAGGGGGAGCGGAGAACAGGGGAGCGGAGGAGGTGAGCGGGGGAAAGGAGGAGAACTGGAAGGACAGGGGAGCGGAGAAGGAGGTGAACGGGAGCCGGGGAAAGAAGGATATAGTGGGCTGGGAGAGAACACAGGGAGCGGAGGAGGACAAAATGAACAGCCTGGGAGGATCAGTGCGGGGGATGAACAGCTGTAAGCACGGATAGCCGCGGGATGGAGAGATGGAGAAGCGGTCGTCATGCAGGGAGATCAGTGCTTACAGCTGTCCCCCGTCACACCGATCATCCCCGGCTATCAAGGGACAATCATCCATGTGCGCAAGGTGGGTCAGAGTGGGCCCTCCCTCGGGGGTCCGTGTGCAGTGAACACCCTGCACCCATGGAATATATGCCACTGGGCAGGTGTAAATCTGCAAGAGTGTGAAGTTTAAATTCACTGGAGTCAACACCGGTAAGTGTAATTAATGTAATTTGGCAGCTGCCTTTTTAGTACATTTTGCATGACTGAAACAAGTGTACAGATCAGGAAACTCAGAAGTTCTTATGTGCATGCTTATTTCAGGTCAGTGACTTGCAGTTTTGAAGTGAGATGATCAGATTGACAGCAAAGCACTAGCACTTTCAGACAGAGGACAGTAAAACTCCTGTTTTCCCTAAAAGAGGTTTTCTTTGATAATAGATGCTAATGCATAATTCTGAATGTTTGGATACTGCACAGGGAACTTTGCAACTTATCTGCAATCTTGTCACTTTGCAACACAATTTAAATGCATCTTGGCTGGATAGGTGATATTCCTGGATAATCACAAACAAAAAAAATCCCAGTACACTTACCAGCTAGCCTGCAAACAAACCAAATTGTCCAGGTCTAACAATTCATGTTAAAAAAAAAGAGTGTTTTGTTGTACACAGTTGTAAATATATGTGTAAGCCGCAGTGCCCTCATCAAGGCTACTCTGTATGCTGTGGGGTTTAACTCTATATTTTCGAGAGTCTCCATGTTGGAGCATATATGGCAGTGAATAAATTAAGGGCAGGTTTGCTTGGAGGGAGCCCACTCCTCCTTTAAGGCACAGGCACACATTGGAATACCAGCAAAAGCACAATGGCAGCTGAAAGCAATGTGTCCACACACCAAAGCAGCGAACAAGCTATACTAAAGATGGCAACCATCCCAATATATAACTAGCCTTTGCAGTAAGGTACAAATGGAAGGGCAATGCACATCACAAACAAAAATCTTCCAACACACTTACCAGCTAGCCTGCAAACAAACCAAGTCTAACAATTCATGTTAAAAACAGAGGGTTTCATTGCACACATTTGCAAATATATGTGGAAGCCGCAGTGCCCTCGTCAACACTACTCTATATATAATGTGTGCTAACTGTATTTTTGAGAGTCTCCATGTTGGAGCATATATAGCAAAGGATAAATTAAGGGCAGGTTTGCCTGGAGGCAGCACACTCCCCCCTAAAGGCACAGGGACACATTGGATGCCCAGCAAGAGCAAATGGCAGCTGAAGGCATCCAGTGCGTTCCCAATACCACATCAGTGAACAAGCTATACAAAAAGATGGCAACCATCCCAATTTATAACTATCCTCAGTTGGATAATGCAATCTATCTTATGTGGTTAAAGGCCCAATCCACCCAAGAGAGTTATTTCATTTTTTTCTTTTGACATATTTTTACATCCCAATTCACTTTCCTGAACTTCCCTCCCTCCAGGACACCCGACGCGAGCGAAGCAGTAATTTCCAGTCCTTTATACGGATGGCGCTGGAGACTCTGCTGGGTTCATGCCGCAGGAAGCGCGGGATCCGTCATATGCCCGCAGACCACATTCAGCCAGCTAAAACTTTAATGTCTTGGCACAGACAAACGCTTCCAGTCAGGCCCTTCTTGTTGGTACGATCTTCAAGGGGGCTCTGAGAATGTGAGCGAAGATAAACAAGAGTGAGTGAATGACTGATCACAAGCTACGTGCACGAGTCTCCTGTTTGTTTGTGCAATTGCTTGGCTCTTGGAATAAACATTATTTTGCAATGTTTTTGTGTTGTTATTTGTATTCCTACACATTCTAGAGCTGTCCATGAATGTCTTCATTATTAATTATCAATCTGGAGAGTGTGGAGAACCGAGTTTCACAATGTTACATAGTCGGTAAGGTAGAAAAAAAAGACACCAGTCCATCCAGTTCAACCTGTGTGGGTGTGTGCTTATTTCAATAGTAAATCATATAACTCTGTATGTTGTGATTGTCAACATGCCCATATAATAGTTTTTTTTAAACTATCAATGCTTCCTTCTGACACCACTGCTTGTGGAAGAGAATTCCACATCCTTACTGCTCTGACAGTAAAGAACCCTCTATGCTGATTACAGTTAAAACCCTTCTCTTCCAATTTTCAGTGAATGGCTGTGTGTCTTTTTAAACTCCCTTTCACTGAAAGGTTTTTTTTCCTATGCTACAGTCACCAGTAAGGTATTTGTATATCGCTATCATATCCCCTCTCAAGCATCTCCTCTCCGGAAAGAAGAAGTTCAATGCTTGTAGTCTTTCCCTATAACTAAGGTCCTCCAGTCCCTTTATTAGCTTTGTTGTCCTTCTCTGAACTCTTTCCAGTTCCAGCACATCCTTCTTGAGGACTGGTACCAAGAACTGGCATACTCAACATGTGACCGGACCAGAGTCTTGTAGAGTGGTAGAATTATTGTTTTTATCTCTGGAGTAAATCCCCTTTTTGATGCATGCTAAAAACTCAGCTGGCTTTGTTTGCAGCAACTTGGCATTGCATGGCATTGCTGAACCTGTCATTTGCTAGGACCCCCAGATCTTTCTCCATCCTGGATTCCCGCAGAGGTTCTCCCCCTAGCGAGTAACTTGTGTTTGTATTTTTGGCACCCAAATGCATTACCTTACATTTTTCAACATTAAACCTCATTTACCATGTAGTCGCTCACCCCAATATTTTATTTAGGTATTCTTGTAAGGTTTCCACATCCTGCACAGAAGTTATTGCCATGCTTAGCTTTGTATCATCCACAAATATTGAGATTGCCCTTTTTAAAATATTGGTACCAAGTTGGCTTTTCTCCAACACCACAATGCTGCTGGTGTACGAGAGAATCATGGAGCTGTCACTGCTGACCATTCCTTCTGAAAATACTAGAAAGTACTAGATGCCTAGGCTTCCATTAGTCCTAAATCCTTGACCTGTAACAAGAAACAAGATAATGAATTCTGACATTTATTTATACCATGCTTGTTCCAGGTCTGTGACTCAAAAGCTATAGCCACCAGACATAGCCAGGCATGAAGAAAGAAGACAGCAATGGCAGCCTCTGTACTTCTGTTATAGTAGGGTCACTAAGTCACGTGGGTAGGGAAAAAAACTTCACTAGTGAGTAATTGACCAGGGAAAAATCATGCAATCTCACTCGTAATCTGCATACTTGAGTTATGTCATTGACTCACTAGGTAAAGAATCCAAGATGAGGTTTACAGTTATTATGCCTGAACCTTTTAAAACAAAGCAGTGGCAAGTCCCACATTTTTTATCCTCATAGGTTTACCTTAACGTAAACCTTCAGAAACCATACCCCATCCCAAACCACCAAGAACACCACTGCCTCCCGGTCAAACCTAAAAATCCTGGGTATGGGAGAAACACTTGCCTGGCAAAAAGTGAGGGAGAGCAGTTTATTATTTTGTCATTTTCACTTTCAGAACTACCTGCATTAGTACAGTAAGAGTTACCTGTAAAAATTGGTGTGTGATTTTGATACAGAAGTTTGTGCTTCAGACATTTTTTTGATTTTGGATGGATTGAAGAAGGACCATTACTTACTTTATCCAAAATGGTTTGATACACTTTATAATTCAGGCAGCAATAAAAGCTTTGGCTCCTATTTACAATGTCCAGATTTGCTGAAAGAAAATCATTTAAAGGATAAGCCACTGAGAGGTTTTATAATGTATTTTAAATTCTTTTGGGTCTCAGATGGCCCACTGATTTGACCTGAGAAAGCAGCAGTACAGTACAATCTCTGTGCAGTACTAAAAGGGCGCAGTGCCTGCATCTGTAACAGGCAAATATGTACACATAATCGCAAACTATACATGCAAGCAGGGATTTAACAACGTTAATAAATATACAGTTGTGCTCATAAGTTTACACACCCTGGCAGAATTTATGATTTCCTGGCCATTTTTCAGAGAATATGAATGATAACACAAAAAAAATGATTTCGCTCATGGTTAGTGTTTGGCTGAAGCCATTTATTATCAACTGGGTTTACTCTTTTTAAATCATAATGACAACAGAAATTACCCAAATAACCCTGATCAAAAGTTTACATACCCTGGTGATTTTGGCCTGATAGCATTCACACAAGTTGACACAAAGGGGTTTGAATTGCTATTAAAGCTAACCATCCTCACCTGTGATCTGTTTTTTTGTAATTAGTGTGTGTGTATAAAAGGTCAATGAGTTTCTGGACTCCTGACAAGACCCTTGCATCTTTCATCCAGTGCTGCACTGACATTTCTGGATTCTGAGTCATGAGGAAAGCAAAAGAATTGTCAAAGGATCTGCGGGAAAAGGTAGTTGAACTGTATAAAACAGGAAAGGGATATAAAAAGATATCCAAGGAATTGAGAATGGCAATCAGCAGTGTTCAAACTCCAATCAAGAAGTGGAAAATAGGGGTTCTCTTGAAACCAAACCACAGCCAGGTAGACCAACTAAAATTTCAGCCACAACTGCCATGAAAATTGTTCGGGATGCAAAGAAAAACCCACAAATAACTTTTAGACTCTCTGAAAACATGTGGTGTGGCTGTTTCAAGATGCACAATAAGGAGGCACTTGAAGAAAGAAGGGCTGCATGGTTGAGTCGCCACAAGAAAGCCATTACTATGCAAATGCCACAAAGTATCCCGCTTCAATATGCCAAACAGCACAGAGAGAAGCCTCAAACCTTCTGGCACAAAGTCATTTGGAGTGATGAGACCAAAATTGAGCGTTTTGGCCACAACCATAAATCCTACATTTGGAGAAGAGTCAACAAGGCCTGTGAAACACGGAGGAGGATCGCTGATGTTTTGGGGATGTGCGAGCTACAAACGCACAGGAAATTTGGTCAAAATTGATGGCAAGATGAATGCAGTATGTTAACAAAAAATACTGGAGGAACATTTACATTCATCAGCCAGGAAGCTGTGCATGGGACGTACGTGGACATTCCAACATGGCAATGATCCAAAACCCAAAGCCAAGTCGACCTGTCATTGACTACAGCAGAATAAAGTGAAGGTTCTGGAGTGGCTATCTCAGTCTCCTGACCTCAATATCATTGAGCCACTCTGAGGAGATCTCAAACGTGCAGCTCATGCAAGGCAGACCAATAATTTCCAGGAACTGGAGGCTTTTTGCCAATAGGAATGGGCAGCTATACCATCTGAGAAGATAAAGAGCCTCATCCACAAATACCACAAAAGATTCAAAGCTGTCATTGATGTTAAAGGGGGCCACACACGGTATTAAGAACTGGGGTATGTAGACTTTTGATCAGGGTCATTTGGGTAGTTTCTGTGTTCATTATGATTTAAAAAAGAGTAAACACAGTTGATTGATAATTAATGGCTTCAACCAAACACTAACCATGAGTGAAAGAAATGTTTTTGTGTCATTCATATTCTCTAAAAAATGGCCAAGAAATCATAAATTCTGCCAGGGTATGTAAACTTATGAGCACAACTGTATAATCTAGATCTATATATTTAACTAATTGCTTTCAGTCTTCCTTAAAATAAAACAAAAAGTTCACTAGTGTATATGAAATTTATATGAAAATATTGCACACAATCTGTACAAAAACAACTTTATTGGTGAAATCACAGAAAGTAAGAGAGGTCATGATCTTTCCAGACACCCCTAGTGATGGACAGCTAACTGTTCCTATCAAAGGAGGCAGGCAGAATGTGTAATATATAATAAATGGGGCTGCGAGTCCGTTAGCAGTCAATGGCACACAAAGTGTTCTCAGTATGGTCCCAGAGTTCATATCCTGATCACTTACCATCCAGTCATAAACTTCCCCTGTGCGCCAGCTCTGCCCAGCTACCTTGCTTGCTCTGCAATACTGTATGGCAGAAGTTGGTCACACCAACGAGGTTGAGGTGGTTTTCACTGGTGGATATCACACAGCCAGCAATGACTGACCTCCCCTCAGCCAAGCAGCCGATAAAACACCCAAGAGCCAAAAGTCAGCCAGTGGCCAGCCCAGCCCAGGTCTGACCACTTGTTAATGGTGTGTGCCATCCCGTACCCCTGAAAAAAAAATAAGGATATGATTAACAAACATGTTAAAGAATATTCATACATACAAACACAGAAAACTGGTCCAATGAATAAGCATAGTATTGATGTATACAGAAATATATTGAAACCACTCCAAACAAATGAAAGGTCAACTCAAAAATTAGTTTAAATTATATGTAAAGGAAACCAGTGCTGAGAGAAATAGGATTTTTGACTTACCTGTAAAATCCTTTTTTTGAAGTACAGTACAGAGTCAGTAGTCTTAACCAACTATGCAGTTATATGCAGCTACCATCAGGTAATTAGACATTGGAAAAAAAAAAGAAAAAAAAAAAAAGCTGCAGGGACATCCCCTATACAATTCCTCCAGTCTCCAGTTTTGGGGGTGGCTTAAGAGTGGGTAGGGGGGTTTTGGGAGGTCAAAACGAGCAATAACTTGCAAAAAAAAGTCCTCATCAAACGTTGAGAGGCAGGCAGTACTTGAATAAGGAAAGCTAGGGCTGTGATTTGTCCCTTTTGCTCAAGATCAAATGCTGATCCAAAACACACTGCAGGAAGGACAGTGTAAAGCCTCACACCAGGCAACATAGACCTTTTAGATGCAATTTTTTGACTGAGAGAAGTTGAGTATCTAGCTTTCAGGAGCATAGGGGTGACGGATTCAGACAGGTTCCCAATTTGCAGGGCCTGGACATCAAAGGCCATATTGTTAAACTTAATGACTAGGAAGCAAAATAGTGAACCAGCCCTTGAAACAGAAGATCCAGATGATCTAGGAGTGCCCATGGAGAGTCTGTCAGGAGTTTGAGGATGTTGGAGTACTACTATGCCCTCCTGGGCCAGTTTGGTGTAATGAGGATCACTGGAGTTCCCTCTATTTTGATCCTGCGGGAGGAGCTGTAGCGACGGAAAGGTGGACGGTGTAGATCAGGCTGAACTGATCTCACAAAGCCGCCAGAGCATCCAATAGGAAGGCTCAAGAGTCCCTAGAACTGGCAACAAATGTATTAATTTTGTTGTTGAACCTGGACACCAGAAGATCTTCAGCTAGTGACTCCCGTTTGTGGCAAAGGGTTTGAAACACCTTCAGGAGTGGAGACCATTCCCATAAAGCAAGCCACTGATGACTGAGAAAACCCACCTGCCAATTCTCCACACATAGAATGTGAAATGTGTATAGTTCTGCCCAAACCATAATCATAACAGCCTCTTTATGGGAAGCTCGACTTCTGGTGCTTCCCTGATGGTCATTGTCTGACTACATTCTGGTTCCATGACCACAATATCGAGAAGTCCTGCAAAGGAGGGACAACCAAATCACCAAGTTCCAGGATGTTGATAGAAAGCCAAGCTTTCATACAAACCCCTATACCTGTACCGTATGCAGGAATCCCTTTCCTGATAAGCCACCATCTGTTGTGAGAACCTTCTATGTCATTGGAAGAAAAAAATATTTCTGTGCCTGACTAGAAACCTACCATGTCAGGCAGAGTCTGGCCTAGCTGGTCAGATGCACGGGGTGATCCAAAACGTCTGTCCCACACAGGAGGCCCACCATCAGAACCAGAGCTCTCATGCAAGAAAAAGTTAAAAGGAAAGATTTTCAGACCGAAGGGCCCAAGAATATGAGGGATAAGAGTTGGGCTCAGTGCAGAAGGAATCTGGATATACAATACCAGGCCCAGCTACTCCAAGCAGTGAGTAGGGTTCAGTGGTGACTTCTGGAAAATTAAGAAACATCTATATCTCTACAGCGCCTGCACTCTGTTGAACATTGGCTGACAGGGTCTGAGCAGACTGGTCCTTTAACAGGAAATCATCCTTGTATTCTACATCATGAATACCTTAAAAGCGAAGCATAGCTAGGACTGGAGCAGGCACTTGGGTGAAGACCAGAGGTGCAATGAACAGGCCAAATAGAAGGGCAACGAACTGGTACTGTTGAGTGCTCACAGCAATACGCAAGTAGTGTTGACGATGTGGGAAAATGTAAGTGAGCATCCCTGATGTCCACAAAGACCAAAAAGCCCCCAGGAAGGAGAGAAGCAATGACCGATCTGGTAGATACCATGCAGAACCTTTGGATTTGCAGGAAAAAATTGGGAGTCTTCCGATCCAGAATGGGGTGAATTTTCAATTTACTTAGGAAACAGTGAGCAAGTTTGAATAAAACCCTGAAATCATTCCTCGATCAGGAAAACCCCCTGGGAGAAAAGCTGCTGAATAGCAGTATACAAAATCCACCTGCCTTTTTGGGGAGGATGGCAAATTTTAAACGCTAGTTTGAAGCCCCTGGATATGACATTCTGGTACCTAACATCTGAAACTTCTTGGAACCAGAGAGCTGAGAAGGTAAACAGATGTCCCTTCACTCTGACAAAATGTGGACACCCCTCATTTGGAGGAAGGCTTTTTCACAGATTAGGTAGATCGGAAGTCCACATCTTCCAATGGAAATGTGCCCTCAATTTGAACTTGAGGCTCTAGACCTGAGAATGATGAAAGAAACTGAGGTAAATGCACGTTCACATCTGTTTTTTTTTCCGCGGACATAAAAAGACTTGGATGTAAGCAGATGTAAATGGAAATTTGTCAGTTTGCATCCATCTGCCCATAGACATACAGTCTGGATCTGTCTGAAAAATGAACAAACAAATTCAGACTAATTGCTTGTGTGAAAAGGCCCTTGGATTGCAGCCAATAAACTCTCTTCCTGACCTAAGTTTGCAGACTACGAGCAATTGTCTTCTTTGTCATCTGCAGGGAGCATGAAAGTTATAAGAGGAGAGTCTGATGGGGTCCACTTGTAACCCTTGCAGTCTGCAACCTCCATATGATATGTGCTGCTAGCATTCCTATAAAGTCAGATATGGTGATAGAAAATTCTAGAAAATCTAGATAGGGAGGAGGAAGAGTGTGTGCTGGAAGGCACAACAGATACCTTAGAGCGGCGGTTCTCAACCTCGCTCCTTAAGTACCCTCAACAGGTCATGTTTTGGGGATTTCTCTTAGATAAAATAGCTGTCCAAAATATCAAGCCATTGACTCACAATTTAAAGCACCTGTGCAAGATAAAGGAAAACCAGAAAACATGGCCTATTGGGGGTACTTTATGACTGAGGTTGAGAACCACTGCCTTAGAAGAAGCTAAAGAGTAACAATGAAGATAGAGTTCAGGGTTGACCAGGGATGAGAGAACTAGGGTCTTTTGGGGAGAGACTATCCCTACCCCACAAATTGACTGTAATCCTGTAGGGCCCCCTGACCCATCGCCTTTGAGCCTCAGATCTGCCATGTGCAGTGCTACAGTGTCCCCCGAGGGCTACTTACAACAGTCAGTGTGGGGTGGGAAGGCTTAATGCCACCTGTGCCAAGCACTCTTAACATTTGGAGCCCAGGTAGCATTCTCAGATCACTGTGCTGTTTATTTGCAAGAACAGTGCTGAAGTGGTCCTCTGCCAGGATTATAAAGAAAATTGTGTGCCAAGATACCAAGACTTACACAGTGCAATAGCAGCCTCTAGTTGTGGCCCAATGAACAGGCCCAACACAGAAAGCTTCTAAATGGCACCAAATTTAAATATAAAGGTTCACCCAAACTGGAGCTCCTTCCTATGTTAAATGTATGTTGCGCTCCACTAGGCCCCAGGGGATTGGAGTACAGCACACTAGGTCTAGGGAGGGGCTGTTAGCCCAAACTTACTGGAGCAGATAATTTTCTTTCAGGAGCAGGAAGTTATGGACAAGCTCCATCCTGGCTACCCACTCCTGGTTGGCCTAAACACCCAAAGGGGGGTCTTCAAGGACAAACTCAGCTGATTACTATGGCCCAGGACCTGTAAAGCACCCTGTGTCTGGATCTAGTTCCTGAAGGAACATTAGAGGCTGACCCTACTTTTTCTTCAAAGCAGGATCTGAATAGGGTCCCCCCAGGGCTTAGTGGTCAACTAATCCAAAAAGCTGCAAAAGGGAGCCACAGGGCTATAGAGCAGCTGTAGAGTTGCTAGAAGAATATTGAGCAAAAAGGAAAAAAAGGTTTCATCTAAGGGGACAAAACATTCAGGCTTGCTTGGACTGGGAGTGGTTACTTAGGTAATGTACCTGAAGCTGTTTTTTTCCAGTTCCCGACCACCTGAAGGTAGCTGCATAGAACCCATTAAGATTACAGATCTTGTGTCTTGCAATGTATGATTGGGAAATGGAGGGTGCCATTGCTAGCCTCTTTCTAAAAATGCAAATTCACTGGCTGTCCCTGTCAATGCTTATGGAGGCTCTAGTTAAGAACAAGCATGAAGACAGCAAAACTTCTATTGCGTATGCTTGTTTGCAGTCAGTGGCTTAGAAAGTAATAAAGCAATTTTACTTGTATGATAGCAAAGGAATTAGTATTTTTAGAAGCAGGGTCCAAATTTTGTAGCATGCTGTTTTTCATAGGTCAGGTTTTCTTTTAAAGACAAGAGACTTTCTTTCTTGTGCCTATCCTAAACTTGAATCAATAGCTTTTTTGTGGAACTGGCTTTAAACAGATTTTGTTGTTTCTTTGAAACTGGAGAGCAACTAATACACAGTCTGGTACCTGATGCCATAAGAAAAATTGTCTCTCTTCCCATCCGCTTTAATAAGAGGTAAAGTTTAAAGTGGAAATCTCTGTAAAATGTTTATTAAGGTGGAAAATGTCCTAGTATAGGTATAACACCCCCCCCCCCCCAAAAACACTTACCTAAATCCCAGATCAATTCAACACTGTGCCCATCGGCAGCAGCTCTCTCTCACAGGCAAATTCAGTGAGCAGAGATCGGGGCTAAGTTGAGCCGTTTGTGTCAATAGACGCACACAGCCAAGCTCAGGAGTGAGCCCGCAGATGTGCCACTCTAGGAAGCGGCTTCCTATTGTGGCACACCGAAAAGAGGAAGAGCAAAGAGTGTCAGCGGGGGACCCCAGTAGAGGAGGATCGGGCCATAAAATTGTACAAGGCAGGTAAGTCTAATATGTTTGTTATTTGACAAAAAAATAAAGAAAATCAATCAAATCTTTACAACCGCTTTAAGTTGGCAGGGAACGTTGTGCTGGGGTCCCTGGCATTTCTGATGGGGGTGTGCTCTCAGCTGCATGTCGCTCCCCTGTACTTTTAATAGCCGATGCTGAAGTGACAATGCTCACTGCCCTTTCAATGGCACTGTGTCAGTATTGTCATCTTATAAATGGAAGTGACATCTAGGCAGGGTTTCTGGCAGGACTGCTTTCCTTTTCAGAGCATTCACATATGTAAATCAAAAAAACAAACAAACAAAAACTGCTGATGCGATACCTCCTCCTCGCTGGCATCTTCAGAATCTGTGTCAAACAGGGAGCCAAGGTATGTCAGGTGAAATAAGGCCAGAGCACCGAACAGAATGTTTACCAGGTAGACAAGGAGGCTCTGTAGGCAGAAGGAAGAATATGGTGAATTGTCACCATAGATGTAGCGGTAACATGAACAAACTCACAGAAGGCATACCAGAGTGGGTGCCAAGCTGCATAATGTAGTCTCACCTTCTTGTTGCGGTGGGCACAGTTAGGTGAACATTTCTTGGAAAGAATGCAGGCACTGAAGATATCTGCTAGTTTCTTCCTCAGTACTGAAACAAAACAGGGTAGCCAATCATTAAACCTGTCACTTTTGGATTGTCTAATTTATCAAGAGGTTTAATGCCACAATGCTGCTTTTCAGATATCTTTCTGTGTAAATTGCTGGCCTAATCCTTAGCATAAATCCTGACAAGTATATTTACCAAAAAATGCTGGTGTTATATTACATATATATTCTGTGTACTGAAAACAGAAGATCAGTAAGACACCAGGCAACTAACATTTTCAGAAGCCCTGTATTTCTCCATTAGCAGGTTAAATTTGGAAACGTGTGTCAAGGATTCACAACTGTCTATAGGAATTATGCATCGACTCACCGTGTTCCACATACGTTAGGAATCCCAAGGATAATAGCACAGCTGCCAGATGAAAACTGAGTCCCTGAAACGCACATATAAATACAGTAAGATTGTATTCCCTGATAACAGCAAACTGTAACTATGAGTTTGTTTCATGCTAAAGTCTGGGACAAACAGATTATTACACTGAGCTGCTGGAGGACTCTGCTTCTTCTGCTATATAACTTTCCACTCCTGAAATACTCTGTACTGCTGAAGAACTCCTTCTGCTATCTAACTCTCGTCTCCCTAAATCAGGGGTCTCCAAACTGTGGCCCTCCAGTTTCTCAGAAACTACAATTTCCATCATGTCTGTGTTTCAATGCCTCATGGGAAGTGTAGTTCCGCAACAGCTGGAGGGCCATAATCTAGAGATCCCTGCCCTAAATTATATCTAAACCCAAAAACAAAAAAATATTTATAATGCAGCATACCAGTCCTTAGATGCAGTAGCCTCAATAACTTTTTTCACGCTTATTTCCTTTTATCTTCATTTGTTGATTTTGGGACTAACCGGCTGGACAAACATGTTTTCCTTTGTTTATCTCCATTACCTGATGGATTGATGAGACTAGTAGTTTATGCTTTCTTTTCAGTTCACATGAAGTGATAAGGATGTGTATTTTTTGTGCTTGCTAAAAATGCTCCTAGTCTGAAAAAAGAAACCTAATGCAGCCATCACACCTAAGGACTGGTAAGCTGCAATATATATAGAATTTTTGTTTTGGGGTTTAGATATGCTTTATATACTCTAGGCTGCTCAAAGTCTCTGCCCCTTCTTCCTTTTAACTCTCTGTTCAAAATACTTTGGATGATTCTGCTCCTACCGCTACTTATTTCTTCCCTCCAGAAATAAATATTCTGTGCTGTTGAAGGATTCATCTTCCTCTAACTCTTTCCTCCTGAAATACTATGTGCTACTGGAGGACTCTGCTCCTTTCCACCAACTAACTCCCATCTCCTGAAATACTTTGTACTGCTGTCCTGGTTCTCTCTGCTGTGATCTATGTGCAAATGTGAGTCACTCACATGTAATAAAGCACTTGCTGCATATGTCACTATAATGGCTTGGAAAGTTCCGAGTTTCATGGCATTTTTAAAGACATCTGAAAAAAAGATCAGAAAAGGACTGATAAGTTCAACCAAGTATTTTAAAGTACATTTGTCCACTAAGCAAACTACAGCCTACCAATGCATGTACCTAGCCATACCTGCATGTACTTTTAGATGCCTTCTCCAGCTTCTCAGGCTCCTTGAATCCCATGGTGACATACAAATTCCTGGTAATGTAAAGCATTCACCTGCCTATTGCACTATTCTAGTGGCCAGAAAGGTCACCTTTTAAAGTAATGGATCGGGAGGGGGGGCCCTGCCACTGGAGTAATGAAATTAAATAGCTTTCCAGGGCTTGGGTCACCAACAATGCCGTAGTAGTGCTACACCCTATTTGACACTGAAAAGGTATGGACATTGACAAAAATATAAGTACATTTCTGGCAGGATGGCACCCCTGTGTGTCTAATTCTAGGCAGGGAGAACAGTGGGGCCCTATCCATATATGAGAGACTTACATGTGTGTAGCCAGCGAGACATAGGCAAGTTCCAGCTTGTCACCACATCAACCATGGAGCGAGGAATCTCTACATTCAGAGGACGAGACACAGCCAAGTCCCTGGGACAGGCAGAGAGCTGTTATTAGAAACAGTACATCTGCCCAATTGTAAATTCAGCACTTTAGCTCATAAATGAAAAAGAAAAAACAGAGAAGTGGCATGCTGACATTTTATTTCGATATATGATCAATTTCCAATAGGTTTTATACATTTCTACTTTTTCAGTGACATATAGGCTTAAAATTCTTACAGTGTTCTTTGATCCAGGTGGACAGGTTTGCACCGACCACAGATCATCAACAAATTTGCAAGCAATGTTCCCAATTTTCTGCCTGTGATCATCCTGCTGTTTTTGGTGCACTAAGGCTGGCCACAGGCAGAGAATTTCCTTCCTGAAAGAAATTCCTTTGATTCCCCCATCAACACAGAGTTGACAGGGGAATCCCTCCCGCAGAGCCATTGTGTTCTCCCAGCGAGAAGCCATCCCCACCAGAACACAGTGATTATTGCTAGTGGTTATAACAGCTGCTAGCAATAACCGCATGTAAAAATCCAGCAGGCTGGTTGTACCCAAGTTGATTGATAGGTACAGTCAGCCTGCCCATACAAAATTCGACTTGTCTATGACTGGCTTTAAGAATAAATGATAAGCATGTAAGCAGGTGGAGGCAAAGTCAATACATGCTGTTGGGGAAGAGGGCATTAAACTTGTAATTTCATCCTGTGTGGATTGGAGAGGTGCAGTGACAAAGCAGAAGATGGCAACAAACAATGAAGCAGATGGACAATAGACAAAATAAATAAAAGTTCCCATATAACACAGAAAGCAACTCTCACCAATGAACGTGATCCTTCTCCTCGGTGAAGCCAGCTCCAGACAGGACCGTTGTCACTTCTGACAGAAAACCCACAAAATAATTGCTGAAGTGGAATGATGAGGTGTTCTCATAGGCACGCAGCCACCTGGAGAGAGGACAAAATGGTCAGTAAATTACAGTCTGTTAATCCTTACACTTCCCACTTGTTTCTGTATCATGCAGTTTATTCCACAAAGCCAATCATAGCATTTACGTCTTTGTTTAGAACACAGACCCACCTGCTTAGCCCTCATTGTGCCTCATACAAAGTGAGGCACATTGACAGACCCTGGGGCTATTCAGGTGAAAATTGGACCAAAAAAAAATTAAAACAAATACATTATTTAAAAAGAAAACGTATTATTGGCTTAGAGACAGAAGTGGGAGCCATTGGCTCTGACTGCTGTCAATCACAGCCAGTGAGGAGAGAGCAGGGGTGGGGCCAAGCCACACTGTGTGTCACTTATAAACACACAGAGACGGCTCAAGAATGAGCACACAAGAGTGCCCCCATAGCAAGCAGCTTGCTATGTTGGGCAGCACTCGGAGCCCAGGAGGGGCCAGGAGTGCCAGCGAGGGACCTGAGAAGAGGAGAATTGGGACTGCTCCGTGCAATGGTTTTGCAATGCAAATATGACATGTTTGTTATTTTAAAAAAAACACAAAAGCAACAAAAAACCTTTAGAATCGCTTTAACACTAAACAATATCCTCATTTTCTAAAAATAATCCACACACATCCTCTGCTTCATGGCGCTGTTATTTGTGTTTCATGAAATAGTTTGTTATGGTGTTATCCTGCCTCCTTGTAATGTCCTCCGTAAGTTTCTGAACCTCTCCTATTCCCCTTCACTTTCAGTGAGGGGGAGTGAGCAAGAGAGGGGGGTCTATGCTCCTATATACAGTGGGTCCATGGAGTACAAATGTAGCCACCCTCTAAAAGAAAGTCAGACAACAGTAGCAAAATCAACTTCACCCTGAAAAATAAAATTAAAAGTCATCAGCTACAAATACTGTAGCTGCTAACTTTTAATGAACATGCGCTTACCAGTCTGGAGAATCAGCGATGTGTTCACCAGGGCTGGCTCTTCACTGGGCTTCGGGTGATGCCATCTTGGATGTGGGAAGCCAGCTGTGACTTCCTGGTGTTTCACAGCCAGCTTCCCACTGCGCATGTGTGAGTGACGCCGTGCTTTGTGAAGTGACCCACAGCCTCCTGGGACTTGTGACGTGTTCCAGGAGGTTGTGGCCAGGGGGTGGGGGCCATTCATCAGAAATACATCCATCATCCCTTTGATGCAGTGAAGTTGTCCTGTCCCCTTAGCAGAAAAACACCTCCAAAGCATAATGTTTCCACCTCCATGTTTGGCATTGGGGATAGTGTTCTTGGGGTCATAGGCAGCATTCCTCTTCCTCCAAACAGTTGATGCCAAAGAGCTTGATTTTGGTCTCATCTGACCACAACACTTTCACCCAGTTCTCCTCTGATTCATTCAAATGTTCATTAGCAAACTTCAGACGGGCCTGTACATGTGTTTTCTTGAGCAGGGAGACCTTGTGGGCACTGCAGAATTTCAGTCCTTCATGGCGTAGTGTCTTATTGATTGTTTTCTTGGTGACTATGGCCCCAGCTGCCTTGAGATCATTGACAAGAATCTCCTGTGTTGTTCTGGGCTGATTCCTCACCGTTCTCATGATCATTGAAACTCCATGAGGTGAGATCCTGCATGGAGCCCCAGACCAAGGGAGATCAACAGTTTTTTTGTGTTTCTTCCATCTGCGAATAATCACACAAACTGTTGTCATCTCACCAAGCTGCTTGGAGATGGTCTTGTAGCCCATTTCAGCCTTATGTAGGTCTACAATCTTGTCCCTGACATCCTTGGATAGCTCTTTGGTCTTGGCCATGGTGGAGAGATTGGAATCTTATTGAGCGATTGCTTCTGTGGACAGGTGTCTTTTATACAGGTAACAAGCTGAGATTAGGAGCATTGCCTTAAGTGCCGGTTCACACAGGGGCGGCTTCAGCACGGCTTGCAAAACAACTTCTGTATAGAAGTCAATGTAAGCTGCTCCGAAGTCACCCCAAAGTAGTACAGAAACCTTTTTCTAAGTCAGAGCAACTTGAGGCTCTCCTATTAGAATGGTTCCATTGTACTGCATGGATCGTGACTTGTCAGGGGACTAGGTTGTCTAACAAGTGGCCCCTGTGTGAACCGGCACTTAAGAGAGTACTCCTAATCTCAGCTCGTTACCTATATAGAAGACACCTGGGAGCCAGAAATCTTGCTGATTGATAGGGGATCAAATACTTGTTTTGCTCAATAAAATGTAAATCAATGTATAACTTTTTTGAAATGCGTTTTTCTGGATATTTTTGTTATTCTGTCTTTCCCTGTTAAAATAAACCTACCATTAAAATTATAGACTGATCATTTCTTTGTCAGTGGGCAAACAGACAAAATCAGCAGGGGATCAAATACTTTTTTCCCCTCACTTTAGGTACCCACATCAAGGAAAAAAAACATCCAAAAAGGTGGTAGAGGAGGGAGGATGAGAAGGAAAGATGGAACTTCCCCTTTTTAGGTGAAGTTATGCTTTAGGAATACATACGTGAATAGAATTTACCATTTTAATTTGTCATTGAAAATGTAAAAATGATTAAGGTAGACACATTAGATATGGAGTCATAATGAAGAGAACAGACGCATGTGGACACTGATTAATTTGGTCTGAGCTTCCAGGTTTCAGTGACCTTTAGTCAGAAAAGGGTTAACTTTGTGTGAAAATTGTTGTGAAAGAGATATGTACACTGCTTAGGTCTCATCTTATTCTAAAAATGCTAGCTGCCTGGCTGTCTCTGGTTTCAGTATCTTCTGAGTGACTGACCCAAAACAAGAATAGAACAAATGGGTACAGTCCACACTTTTTCCTGGTCAGCCACTAAGAAAGAGGCTTAGACAGCCAGGCGACTAGTCTGTTTGGATCGAGGTCATGTTCTTACCAATAAGGAAAAGCTGTGTGGAAGTGTCAGACTTACCGTACGACAAGCCCCCTGTCATATAGAGAAGCAGAAACACAAATGAGAGAAAGGTACAGCAGAGAAGTAGAAAATAAAAAAGCTAATTTAGTATCCTAGTGTGAAAACAAACAAAAAGAAAAACACAAGGATGGCATGCATAATGGCAGCTACCAAAAACAGCCAATCAGAAATGAGCAGTGAACCAAAGCACAGCTGGTATCCCTGTGTTACTCTCTTTGCACATTATCACTGCTCTATTTATACCTTTTTACTGAAGATGCAGGCAGAAACAGATGTACACGCAGAAATATCATATGTAGTCAGGATTACTAAGTTAAATGAATTTAAATGGTTTCCCACCTTTAACCCTTTAACGTATCAGATTCTATACCTTCTCCCCCCAAAAATACTAAATACAATGCTTTGTTAATCTTTCTTTCTTTTGTGTGGTTTAAATTTAGATTATTATGAACCCTATGGCTGAAAAGCAGAAAAAAGTAACAGCTTTAGAAAAATTTAAGGGGGCTCAACCTATTGAAGGTCGAGGGCCACTTAAATAATTTGGTAACCGGCTGCAGGCCACAAAGAAATACAGTGTTTTACCACCCCCACCCCCCCAAACCGCAAATGTAAACAAGGCCTTACTGTCCTGAGCCCCATATAAGGCTGTATTCACACTGATGCGCTGCGGTTTACCCACACCGTGGGTGCAGCTTTTCTGTGGGTAAGCTGCTCTGAGCCATAGACTTGTATTAGGTCTTGCAGGTGTGAATCACTATCTAAAAAGCACACCAAAACTCCTGCATTCGCTGTGCTGCATCTGCGAATCAGTGTCAAAGCAGCCCAATGACCCCTTTTTTTAAGTGCTAATATGCCTATTGCAAAAGTGCTGTATATGTGACTTTTACTACACTGATCTATTCCTCTTCCAGCTTCTGCTGGCATCGCTCTCCAGGTTGCTAGAAAGGTTCCAGATGAAATGCAATTGGTATCACTTCACTTGGGACAGGAGCCGGTGCTACAAGGGAATTGGCTTTATGCAGCTCCTGCTCCTTCTGCGGCTGTCTGCTTCCTCTGCTGCCGGTGCCAGTGCCATGCTCTGGGATGGCGGGTCGGCAATGCCTGGATCATGATCTGGCCTTGCTGACCTGCCGTTGCAGAGCATGGAGCGCTTCCCTGGTTTGAGGTGGTGGGCCAGATCAGAGAGCTCCGTGAGCTGAGCACTCATCCAAAAGGGAAGGCACTAGCATATAAACTATATTACCAAAAGTATTGGGACGCCTGACTTTACACGCACATGAACTTTAACAGCGTCTTAGTCCTTAGGGTTCAATATTAAGCCTTTGCAGCTATAACAGCTTCAACTCTTCTGGGAAGGCTGTCCACAAGTTTTAGGAGTGTATTTATGGGAATGTTTGACTATTCTTCCAGAAGCGCATTTGTGAGGTTAGGTACTGATGTGGAAGAGAAGGCCTGGCTCACAGTCTCCGCTTTAATTTATCCCAAAGGTGTTCTAACGGGCTGAGGTCAGGACTCTATGCGGGCCAGTCAAGTTCCTGCACCCCAAACTTGCTCACCCAGGTCTTTGTGGACCTTGCTTTGTGCACTGGTCCAAATCATTTGGTGGAGGGGGGATTATGGTGTGGGGTTGTTTTTCAGGGGTTGGGCTTGGCCCCTTAGTTCCACTGAAGGGAACTCTTAAAGCGTCAGCATACCAAGATATTTCGGACAATTTCATGCTCTTAACTTTGTGGGAATAGTTTGGGGATGGCCCCTTCTTGTTCCAACATGACTGCTCACCACTGCACAAAGCATGGTCCATAAAAGACATGGATGAGCAAGTTTGGGGTGGAGGAACTTGACTGGCCTACAACCCTATAGAAAACCTTTGGGATGAATAAGAGCGGTGACTGCGAGCCAGGCCTTCTGTCCACCACCAATGCCTGACCTCACAAATGCGCTTCTGGAAGAATGGTCAAACATTTCCATAGACACTCCTAAACCTCGTGGACAGCCTTCCCAGAAGTGTTGAAGCTGTTATAGCTGAAAAGGGCAGGCCAACTCAATATTAAACCCTACGGACTAAGACTGGGATGCCATTAAAGTTCATGTGCGTTTAAAGGCAGGTGTCCCAATACTTTTTGTAATATAGTGTATGACCAGGATTATACAGAAAATAAAGGAACAGCTCTAAAATAATGAAAGGTGTTAAGTGATTTATACAGTGAACATCAATTTATTTCTGTTTTCACTTTATAAATAAAATATTAACCTTTACTATTTTAGAACAGTCAAGTCTATAAAAGATTAATTCTGAATGGTGAGTTTGGGTTACTGCTATCTACACCTTGGTGCCAAGCTGAATGTTTAATGCTTGCCACACATTTTGATTGTACAATCTCCTTTAGATGTATTGTACCAATGTCTTTATAGTATAAAAGCCTACCTAACTGAACATCAATTAAACTGTGTGATTAGGTAGGATCTAGCACTACAGAACTGTTGGTCTAAAACAGTCTTTCTCAACCTTTTCAACACAGAGGAACCCTTGAAATAATTCTCCGGTCTCGGGGAACCCCTGTAAAAATTAAAAATCTACAACTCATGATACATTAGTGTGACGGTCAATGGGAAGAATGCTCCTTACACTTGTGGACATTGGGAAGCATTACCCCTTTACAGATAGCTAAAATAAAAAAAATTATGTCAGTGGGAATTTATCTGAGAGGTAGAAATTGACCATTGCTCAAGGAACCCCTAGAAACCTCTGGAGGAACCCTGGTTGAGAAACCCTGCTCTAAAAGAAGAATGCACAATCAGAATGTTGTAAAGCTGGTTACACAAATAGCAAACCTGGGGGTTGGGGTCAGGAGGTAGACTTGGACACACAGCTAACCAAGTATACTTTGTAAGTTCTGAGCCGTCATGTTTATCCTCCAAGCATCTGCCTTTCCATCCACATGCCAAAGACTATGGCTGACCATATATACATACATTGCACCCAACTCCTGCTTGAACAGTAAATATCCTGTCATTCACATAAGTGCCTGTCCACATCTGAGCAATCCAGCTATTCACCCCTTTTTAATCTTCAGAATGTGTGGAAAGCAGAAGGACTCCCCACACAAGCATAGGGATTTATTGTGCAGCCTATTTTGTTTTTTTACTGGGTGGTTACATCATGGATCTCCCCATAAACAGGCTATTCTTGCCAAAGTTTTACACCTAAAAACATATGGGGTTCAACTTCATGATATCGGCCATTTCAGGCTGATGAAAGACTGTCTGTAACACGCAAGTTTCTGGGCAGGAAGTCAGTCTGCAGGAATACATCTTCTCAGACAATCAAATCTTTAGCATAACCACTGTCCTTTCTGTTCATCTTCTGAAATATGTTAATGTTATTTTTCAAAGCAGAGGCATAACTAGAACCTTCAGGGCCCCAGTGCAAGAAACCATAAAGGACCCCCATGACCCCCCACAGTGGTGGAATGCCAGGGCCTGGACGCAAGTGCGACCTTGGTAGTTCCACCACTGGTGTCAGTAGTTTTTTTATTTTTGTTTTTTACGATTTTATTTTTTATTATTTTTTACAATTTTTTTGGGAGCCCATGTGGGGGCTTAGGTGAGATATCAGGGGTCAAAACAGACCTCTCATGTTTCACCTTTTAGACAGAGAAAGGAGACTTAGGACACAGCCCTCAACCTAAATCTCTGCAGTCTCAGCTGCACAGAATGAATGGACAGGAATACATCTGTACAGAGCTTTCCATTCATTCATGAACTGAAGCATAGTAAACACAGTTTATCATACCTCCGTTATGAATGAACAGAGTCAGTGATCGGTACGAATCACTGACTCTATTCATTAAGACAAGGAAGGGGCCGGTGCCCCTTCCCAGTTCTCTCCCGACACAGGAT